>AWOL01S0014883.1:0-44230 GCA_000715115.1 Nicotiana otophora | reverse complement strand
AACGACAATATTTCCTTGGCTCATTAGGCCATTCACAAGATTCTTTATTCTTGGCACGATGGCCGTATTTCATATTTCACACTTTCATCTCTTTCAATTTCAAAGATCACCATCAAGTATCAACATATAGGATATTTCAGAAATCATATACTTCAAATCCATTTGAAATAGAAATTTCAAACACAAATGGTTTCTACCCAAAGAATGAAGCATACCAACCAACAATAGAAACACATGAAAAATCATAAACAGTCAATACACCATTTACTCTTGCAATACTCTCCCCCAGAATTGACAATGTACAATTTCAACACATGAGTATATAAAACTCGAATCACACTGGATATATTTATAAATCAAATCATTAGTTAAAGCAACCACTAATGGGCATGAATTGAGTACAAAAGCTTTTAGGTAATTCTATCTTCGAAGTTATTTTTAAACAATTGAGTCGAGGCTCATTTCATATTCTTTATCGCATCTTCTCAAATCATTTGCATTTCTAGACACAATCATAACTTAAATTCTTGGCACGTTGGCCACACTCTATATCCCCAATTAACTTATTTCACTTCCAACCATCTTTATAGATTATCAACAATAAGACATTTCCAAATCAAGATTTTAGGTACACATATGAGCAATTAAGAGTCTTAAGAATATTGAGACTTTCTCACACAATTTGGCATACTATCTTTCATTGAAACACGACTCAAAGCCATAACCTTTTAATACGCAACCCATACTTTGAAACTTACGGGAACATTATAGAATTCAATTCCAAGAGAGAAAGTTTAGCCAACATAGCTCAATCGAGCATCCTTAACTCTAGAATGATCCAGAATTCTTAGCAATCCCGATCTATTTTGAGACATAACAAAATTGAACCATAATTAGGAAGATATTCATGGTCTCAGCTTATTTGAGTATTTTATCAGACACTAGGTGTGCAAATTTAACCACAAGGTTCTTCTACAAGATTTCCTTCACTCCACAACCCAATCCTTACTTATTTCAGCTCAACAATATTTCCACAATTCTTATTGGTACATGCATGTATAAATAATAATTTCATACCCATTAATCATACTCCTAATCAACCATCTTCTACCCAAATTCAAAATTGAAAACTGGGGTATGGAACCTTACCTCTTAGATGAAGAACTTGTGGGTTTTCCTTGTTAATCTTTCACGATTTGAGCAAGACTTGATGAATAGTTAGCCTAGGGTTTCCTCCCTCTCTAAAACACTCTCCCTTCTCTCTATAACATCAAAATGTTTGCTCAAAAATGACCCTTTGCATCTTCTACCCTTTGCATCTTCTACCCTTTGCATCTTCTGTGGGTTATATTTAACTAGTGATCACGATTACAAAGTCATTATTGGCACTTGGCTGTATTTCATAATTCCAGACCCCTTTTCCTCATTCAATATCATTATCATTATCAACCATAATAAGGCTTCCATTGAAGACATTAAATTCACATATGAGCTATTTTGGAATGCACACAGAGGCTTTTCATACAGATTGGGCATAACAACCTTTATATCGATCTTGATATGAAGTCTTAACATCTCTAGCACATATTCTACATTTTTGAACACATCCTCAATAACAAGATAACATGATGAAGCATTTATAATAAATATTGAACTTACATCCTTCAACACAAACACATTAGAAATTGCCAATTCTATAATGATCAAGGGCTTACTCCAATTATATGATCACCGTGGAATTCGATTCTAAGAAGAAGGGGGTTTAGCCAACATACATCAATTGAGCTTCTTAAAACTCTAAGATGTTCAGGAATATTAGCCACTTAAATCTATTTTAGCAATATAACAAAATTGAACCAAAATTAGGAAGATGAGCATAGTTCTAGCTCATTTGAGCATATTATCAAACACTAGGTGTGCATAGATGTTTTAAGCCCCTTTTTGTGGAAGATTCCACCTTTTCCCAACCCACTCTCTACCATTTATAGCTCAAAACCTTCCCACATATTTCAAGGATACATGCATGCAAGACAACAACCCCGACACCCAATAATTGCCTCTCTAATTACCCCATTATTGCAAAATTCCAAAATTGAGAGCTAGGACATAGGTTTTTACCTTTAGGGTGAAGACTCCCTTTGTTAATCCTCAATATTTGAGCAAGAATTGGTGGACAATGGTTAAAGATTTCTCCCCCACTCTAAGAACTCTCCCTCTCACTATAAAATATCAGAAATGTGCTCAAAATGGTCTATGGGGTGTGTTTTAATGGGATTGGGTCGGGTTTAGAAAACCCCAAAAATGAAGCTCCGGAACGGGTTCTGCGGTCACATATGCGACCGCATAACGGTTATGCTGTCCGCAAAATGACCGAGAAAATGGGGGCCACAACTGGAAAGATATTGATCTGGTCTGCGGCCACTTTACGGCCCGCAGACCTGTTCTGCGGTCGCATAATGCACCGCAGAACCTCCCTCCAAAAACTCCAAACGCAGGATATGCGACAAGAATGCGGTCCGCGAAACGTTTATACGGTCACATAATGGCCGCAAAATTCGTCATCAAAAATGCCTAAGAAGTCTACCCCAAGTTGCGACCAGTCTGCGGTCCGCAGAGTGGTTCTGCGGCCGCAGAATGGGCCGCAAAAATGCATACTTCAGCTCAACATTTTCCTTCAACTCCCAGCGAACTGTTTAGTCCAAAAAGTTTGTCTACTATTATTAACCTCTACGCCTACCTTGGCATCACTGAACCCGAGTTTTAGGAAAATAATTTACGGGGCCTTACATCCTCCCCCACATAAGATCATTCATCTTCGAATGAGGGTCAGGGTCTACTATTAGCACCTTATGCAACTCAGTTTTTATACCCTACACCAGCAACCCCAAATTTAACTAACGCTCTAAATTTCCAAATATTTCGCTAGAGTTTCCTTTGTAACTAGGCCAGAGTTTCCAAATATTTCGCCAGAAACACATCTTACAGACAATTATAGAACCTAACGATGTAACATTACTCATAACAACACCAACCATGGTCTCATGTAAACAACATATAAACAAAAGGAACACCTTCACATTAACTGACCAAGTGATTCACATTTCATAGGCGACAAGTTCATAAAAGAAAGGATTGCACAGCTATTCAAACAAGTGAGGATACTTTTTCTACATTTCTTCCTCGGCCTCCAACATGGCTTCTTCAACTTGCTGGTTTCGCCATCACACTTTTATGGAGGCAATTTCTTTATTCTGAACTTTTGGACTTGTCTATCAAGAATGACAACAGGAATCTCTTCATATGACAATTCTTCATTAACCTCAATGGTCTCAACCGGCACAATAGCTGACGGATCTCCAACTACCTTTTTCAACATAGACACATGGAATACCGGGTGCACTAATGACATCTCGGGTGGTAGCTCAAGTTTGTATGCCACCTGACCGATCATCTGGATGATTTTGTATGTCTCGACATACCTCGTACTCAATGTTCCTTTCTTCCCAAACCGCATAATATCCTTCATGGGGAAAACCTTCAAGAATACCCAATTATCTTCTTTGAACTCTAAGTCTCTGTGACGAACATCCGAATAGGATTCTTCGATGACTCTGAGCAGCTTTCAACCGCTCCTTTATGATTTAACTTTTTCCATAGACTGATGCACAAGGTATAGCCCTATCAACTTTGCTTCCCCAATCTCGAACCACCCAATGGGAGATCTACATCTCTTACCATATAATGCCTCAAATGGTGCCATCTGAATACTAGCATGAAAGCCGTTGTTATAAGCAAACTTTGTGAGTGGCAAATGGGCATCCCGGCTTCCCTTGAAATTAATAACAAAAGCACGCAACATGTCCTCAAGCGCCTGAATAGTCCGCTCTGCTTGCCCGTCGGTCTGTAGATGGAAACCTGTACTAAGATTCACCTGAGTACACAAACCTTGCTGAAATTTCTTCCAAACATTGGCCGTGAACCGAGCCCCTCAATCAGAAATGATAGAAACTGGAGTACCATGTAGCCTAACTATTTCCTTGATATACAACTGAGCATACTGTTCCGTTGTGTCGGTAGATTTAATTGGCAAGAAGTGTGTTGATTTTGTGAGTCAGTCCACAATCACCCAAATTGAGTCAAACTTGCGCGGAGTGCGTGGTAATCCTACCACAAAATTCATATTAATCATCTCCCACTTCCACATTGGAATATCTATGTTCTGTGCCAACCCACCGGGCCGTTGATGTTTGGCCTTCACTTATTGACAGTTCGGACACCTTGCCACAAAGTCCGCCAAATTCCTTTTCATGTCATTCCACCAATAGACTTCCTTGAGGTCGTGATACATCTTTGTAGAACTTGTATGCACGGAATACCTAGAAGCGTGAGCCTCGGTCATGATTCTTTCCCGGAGACAATCTACATTCGGAACACATAGTCGCCCTTGGTACCTTAGTGTACCATCATCTATGCCAAGAGCAAAAACCGTAATCTTATGTTTTTGAATTCTCTCCTTCAATTGCACAAAAAATGGGTCATTGTATTGCTTCTCTTTGACTTCCACAACAAGTGATGATTCAACCCTATTTTACACAATTACCTCTCCTTCACCAGATTCCGTAAGATGAACTCCTAAACTAGCCAATCGATGGACTTCTTTGGCCTTTGGCCTTTGATATACCTCCAACTGAGCCAGACTACCCATAGATTTCCGGCTAAGTGCATCCGCCACAACATTGGCTTTCCCCGAGTGATATAGAATATTGATGTCGTAATCCTTGAGCAACTGAAGCCATCTTCTTTGCCTGAGATTCAGCTCCTTTTGTTTGAAAATATATTGAAGACTCTTTTGGTTCATGAATACCTCCACATGGACCCCATACAAATAGTGACGCCAAATTTGCAATGCAAAAACCACCGCCGCAAGTTCTAAGTCATGTGTTGGATAATTCTTTTCATGATTTTTGAGTTTCCTAGAAGCATATGCTATAACCTTGCCGTGTTACATTAATACAAACCCAAGCCCAATTCTTGAAGCATCGCAATATACCACAAACCCTTCTGTACCCTCTAGCAGGGTCAACACCGGCGCTGTAGTCAATCTCGATTTCAACTCCTTGAAGCTCCTTTCACAAGCATCAGACCATTGGAACTTAACTGCCTTCTGAGTCAATTTAGTCAACGGAGAGGCAAGAGTAGAGAACCCCTTTACAAACTTCCTGTAATACCCTGCTAAGCCCAAGAAACAACGAATCTCGATTGGCACTGTAGGCCTAGGCCAATTCTTTACTGCTGAAATCTTTTGAGGATCAACCTTGATTCCTTCTCTAGAGACAACATGACTCAAGAATGTGACAGATTCTAGCCAAAATTCACATTTTGAAAACATCGCATACAACTGGTGCTAATAAAGATTCTGCAAAATTGCCTTGAGATGATTGGCATGGTCCTCCCGACCTCGTGAATACACAAGAATATCGTCAATGAACACTAGCACAAAGCAGTTGAGAAAAGGCTTGAAAACCCGATTTATAAGATCCATGAAAGCTTCCGGGGTATTTGTTAGCCCAAAAGACATTACCAGAAATTCAAAGTGCCCATACCGTGTTTTGAATGCTGTTTTCGGAATATCCTGCTCCCTGATCTACAATTAGTGATACCCGGATCATAAATCTATTTTGGAGAAGTACCTAGCACCATGTAACCAATCAAACAAATCATCTATTCTTTGTAGTGGGTATTTGTTTTTGATTGTGACTTTGTTGAGCTGCCGGTAGTCAATACACATCCTCAGTGATCCATCTTTCTTCCTCACAAAGAGAACCGCTGCGCCCCATGGCGACACACTCGGTCGGATAAAACCCTTTTCTAATAAATCCTTCAATTGTTCCTTTATCTCTTTCAATTTTGTTGGTGCCATCCAATAGGGAGGAATAGATATAGGCTGCGTGCCTGGCATCACATCAATCCCAAAATCAATCTTCCTGTCTGGCAGAATCCCAGGGAGCTTTTCAGGAAAGACCTTTAGAAATTCATTCACAACTAGCACAGATTCGAGTGTAGGTGCCTCAGCAGTGGTGTCCGTAGCTCGAACCAAGTGATAGATACACCCCTTGTTAATCATTTTCATGGCCTTAAGGTAAGAAATAAACCTACCTTTCGGCACCACATTATCCCTCTTCCACTCAACTATTGGCTCATTAGGAAACTCTAACCTCACAGTTCTAGTTCGACAGTTGAGCTTAGAAAAACATGAATAAAGCCTATCCATTCCCATGATTACATCAAAATCAACCATCCCCAATTCAATGAGATCGGCCACGGTGTCCCAACCATGCACCGTGACAACACAACCCCTATAAACCCGTGCGGCCACAATAGACTTGCCAACCAGAATAGATACAGAGCACGGCTCAGGAAGCTGTTCCGGTTCTATCCCAAATTCCATAGAAACATAAGGGGCAACATAGGACAAAGTGGAACCGAGATCAATACGAGCATATACATCATGAGTGTGGAAAGTCAATATACCTATGACAACATTTGGATAAGCCTATGCATTCTGGAGACCACTCATAGCATAGAATCGACTGGGTCCTCCTGAACTCTGCACACCACCCCTAGCTATACCACGCCCTGCTGGTGCTGGAGGGCCCCGAACTGGAGGGGGTGCTGAAGATCTAGCAACTGCAGAACTGGATGACTGTGATGTGCCCCTGCCTGTACCCTGGTGGGATGAACGACACTCCTTATGAATATGGCCCCTCAATCTGCACCCGTAACATATAGGTAAGTCCATGTAGCAGATCCCTAAGTGTATCTTCCCACACCTAGGGCATGGGGGCCTCCACTGCTACGGGAATCTCCCTCCTGATCGGCCCTGATGGTGGGATCCCCTGCTGCCCTGATTGGGCCTGAAGTGACTCCCTGCTGCTGACTGTGCCCTGCTGGTGGTGCACTGGCTGAAGACTGAGCATTAGACTGGGTTGGCCCTGATGACCCTCCCTTGAAAGCTGATCTTCCCCCACCAAATGACTCCCCAAAGTTGCCCGCGGATCGGGCCTTGCTGGTACCCTCTCGCTCCGTTCTGTTCTTCAACTTACGGTTCTCTGTAGCTTGATCAAATGCTACCATCCTCCCATAGTTCATATTTGAATTCAAGGTAGCTGTAGTGGCCTCGTTGATAACCAAGAGGCTAAGGCCCTGTACAAACCGGCACACTCTAGCCTCCATAGTAGGCAACATGAGAATGGCATATTTTGACAGGCGCGCAAACTCCATGTGATACTCCCACTCCTACTCCCTTGCTTAAGATTCTCAAACTCTACGGCACGGGCTTCCCTAGTCTCGGCAGGCAAGCAATGGTCTATAAAGGCATAAACAAACTCACTCCATCTCGCTGGAGGGCTCTCCTCCTCCCGAGAGTCCTCCTACAGCTCAAACCAAGAATAGGCCACCCCTTTCAGGCGGTAGTCGGCCAACTCCACTCCCTACGTCTCAGTAGCGCGCATAACCCAGAGAGTCTTATGCATCTCATCAATGAAGTCCTGTGGGTCCTCCTCAAGATTAGCACCCGTGAACAGCGGAGGATCCAACTGCAAAAACCTGTTCACCCTGGAACCAGTAGAATCCCCTTGTAGGCTAGAAGATGTGGGTGCAACATTTGGCCTTTGGGCAAGAGAAGTCACTATCTGAGTCAGCATCTGAATAGCTCCCCTAAGATCCCCATCAGAAATACCAAAGCCGAAAGCTGGGGCTGGAGGTGGAATCGGAATATCAGGTGGAGGAACCATCGTACCCTTAGTAAGTGTAGGAACTAGTGTGGCCTAGGCTGGTGTAGTGTAATCCGGTAGTGTAGCAGTCGCAGGATTATCCTCACCCCTCGGGTATCCACCCGCCTCTCCAAGTAAAGGGTCAACTGCCACTCCTAAGGCTGCATTGGTTCCTTGGCCAGTTCTTGCTCTCTTCTTAGGTTCCATCTACTGAAAGTTAACGGAATGCACGAGTTAGAGAAGGAACAGTTGCACAATTAGTTTCATCGCATGATCAAGAATATCAAAGAAGGGTATTGTTCCTAAATGTCCAAGTAGCCTCCAACTTATAGATGTGGTCGACAACACACCAATAAGAAGGACTCTATCAGACACAACTCCAAGACATCCAAGGACACTTTAAAACCTTAGGCTCTGATACCAAGTTTGTCACGCCCCAACCTCGAGAAGCGCGACTGGTGCTCAACTGAGTGAACCCGGCCAAGCAAGCCTGTTAGATACTTTCTACCCAATTAACCCATGATCAAGAAAAGACGTGATTTCATTAATTATACGGTAGGAATCTCATTCATACAATCCTAAATTGTTTCATTAGTCATTTCGCCTTTAAGTAACCACCTGCATCCATTTAAAGATGCAGCGCCCCCGGCAAAAGGGACGTTAGTACCGTCGAATAGAACTAGTATGTATAGCTAAACACTAACTCAATACGATGAATAATAATACAAGAGGAACAGTCAAAAATTCAATAAGAGCTTTCAAATAATATTAAAACATCAATTTAAAGGTCACATAAGTTTTCAAGTCAACTTCCACGTTATTAGGTTGGGTGATCTTTAGTACCGATATTCCACAATTCTCAAAACCTCCGTATTCTTACACGGAGTCCGATCTCTGCCCGATCGGCTAGGCCATCTCATTTGAGATATTACCATAATTTCATTATAATTTCCAGCACAGTACCACCATGTGTGCGGCATGGCATCCGATCACAGCTCGATCGGCTAGGCCTTCTCACCCAAGACATTACCATTTTCAGTCAACCATCTCATATCTTACTTCTTTCATATCTTTCAGTTCATTGTCACTAGTGATCATGATTACAAAGTCATTCTTGGCACTTGGCCGTATTTCATAATTCCAAACCCCTTTTCCTCATTCAATATCATTATCATTATCAACCACAATAAGGCTTCCATTCAAGACATTAAATTCACATATGAGCAATTTGGGAATCTTAGGCACACAGAGGCTTTTCATACAGATTGGGCATAACAACCTTTATTTTGATCTTGATATGAAGTCTTAACATCTCTAACACATATTCCACCTTTGTGAACACATCCTCAATAACAAGATAACATGATGAGGCATTTATAATAAATATTGAACTTACATCCTTCAACACAAACACATTAGAAATCGCCAATTCTATAATGATCAAGGGCTTACTCCAATTACATGAGCATGTGGGATTCGATTCTAAGAAGGGGTTTAGCCAATATACCTCAATTGATCTTCATAAAACTCTAAGATGTTCCGGAATATTAGCCACTTAAATCTATTTTAGCAATATAACAAAACTGAACCAAAATTAGGAAGATGAACATGGTTTTAGCTCATTTGAGCATATTATCAAACACTAGGTGTGTATAAATGTTTTAAGCCCCTTTTTGTGGAAGATTCCATCTTTTCCCAACCCACTCTCTACCATTTTTAGCTCACAACCTTCCCACATACTTCAAGGATACATGCATGCAAGAGAACAACCCCCACACCTAATAATCGACTCTCTAATTACCCCATTATTACAAAATTTCGAAATTGAGAGCTAGGACATAGGTTCTTACCTTTAGGATGAAGACTCCCTTTGTTAATCCTCAATAGTTGAGCAAACATTTGGTGGAAAATGGTTAAAGATTGCTCCCCCACTCTAAGAACTCTCCCTCTCACTCTAATATATCAGAAATGTGTTCAAAATGGTCTATGGGGTGTGTTTTAATGGGATTGGGTCGGGTTTAAAAAACCCCAAAAATGAAGCTCCGGAACGGGTTCTGCGATCGTATATCCGACCGCATAATGGTTATACGGTTCGCGAAATGACCGCAACAATGGGGGCCAGAACTGTAAAGGAACTGATCTGGTCTGCGGTCACTATGCGGCCCACAGACGTGTTTCGCGGTCGCATAATGCACCGCAGAATGGTTCAGCGGTCACATAGTGCACCGTAAAACCTCCCTCCAAAAATTCCCAAGGCGGGATATGCGACAAGAATGCATCCCGCGAAACATTTATGCGGTCGCATAATGGCCGCGAAATTGGGCATAATGGTTTACGACCGCACTTTACGACTAGTCTGCGGTCCGCAGAATAGTTTTGCGGCCGCAGAATAGGCCGCCGAAATGCGTACTTCAGCTCAACATTTTCCTTCAACTCCCAGCGCACTGTTCAGTCCAAAAGGTCCGTCTACTATTATTAACCTCTATGCCTACCTTGGCATCACGGAACCCGAGTTTTAGGAAAATAAGTTACGAAGCCTTACATCCTCCCCCACTTAAGATCATTCATCCTCGAATGAGGGTCAAGGTCTACTATTAGCACCTTATGCAACTCAGTTTTCATACCCTACATCAGCAACCCCAAATTTAACTAACTCTCTAAATTTCCAAAACTTTCGCCAGAGTTTCCTTTGTAACTAGCCCAGAGTTTCCAAAAATTTAGCCAGAAACACATCTTACAAACAAGTATAGAACCCAACGATGTAACAAAACTCATAACAACACCAACCGTCGCCACATGTCAACAACATATAAACAAAAGGAACACCTTTACATTAACCGACCAAGTGATACAAAATACATAGGCGACAGGTTCATAAAATAAAGGATTACATAGCTATTCAAACAAGTAAGGTTA
Organism: Nicotiana otophora; assembly: GCA_000715115.1. Taxonomy (NCBI): domain Eukaryota; kingdom Viridiplantae; phylum Streptophyta; class Magnoliopsida; order Solanales; family Solanaceae; genus Nicotiana; species Nicotiana otophora. Next base: position 33,542 of record AWOL01S0014883.1, on the reverse strand, counting down.
CTTTTTCTACATTTCTTCCTCGGCCTCCCACGTGGCCTCTTCAACCTGCTGGTTTCACCATAACACTTTTACGGAGGCAATTTCTTTATTCCTCAACTTTCGGACTTATCTATCAAGAATGGAAACTGGAATCTCTTCATATGACAATTCTTCATTAACCTCAATGGTCTCAACCGGAACAATAGCTAACGGATCTCCAACTACCTTCTTCAACATAGACACATGGAATACCGGGTGCACTAATGACATCTTGGGTAGTAGCTAAAGTTTGTACGCCACCTGACCGATCCTCTAGATGATTTTGTATGTCCCGACATACCTCGGACTCAATTTCTCTTTCTTCTCAAACCGCATAATACCCTTCATGAGGGAAACCTTCAAGAATACCCATTAATATTCTTTGAACTCTAAGTCTCTACGACGAACATCCGAATAGGATTCTTTGACGACTCTGAGCAGTTTTCAACCGCTCCTTTATGATTTTAACTTTTTCCATAGCCTGATGCACAAGGTCTGGCCCTATCAACTCTGCTTCCCCAATCTCGAACCACCCAACGGGAGATCTACATCTCCTACCATATAATGACTCAAATAGTGCCATCTGAATACTAGTATGAAAGTTGTTGTTATAAGCAAACTCTATGAGTGGCAAATGATCATCCCGACTACCCTTGAAATCAATAACACAAGCACGCAACATGTCCTCAAGCGTCTGAATAGTCCGCTCTGCTTGCCCATTGGTTTGTGGATAGAAAGTTGTACTAAGATTCACCTGAGTACCCAAACCTTGCTGCAATTTCTTCCAAACAATGGCCGTGAACCAAACCCCTCGATCAGAAATGATAGAAACTGGAGTGCTATGTAGCATGACTATTTCCTTGATATACAACTGAGCATACTATTCCGCTGTGTCGTTCGATTTAACTGGCAAGAAGTGCATTGATTTCGTGAGTCGGTCCACAATAACCCAAATCGAGTCAAACTTGCGCGGAGTGCATGGTAATCCTACCACAAAATTCATATTAATCATCTCCCACTTCCACATTGGAATATCTATGTTCTGTGCCAACCCACCAGGCCATTGATGTTCGGCCTTCACTTGTTAACAGTTCGGACACCTTGCCACAAAGTTCGCCAAATTCCTTTTCATGTCATTCCACCAATAGGCTTCCTTGAGGTCGTGATACATCTTTGTAGAACCTGAATGCACGGAATACCTAGAAGCGTGAGCCTCGGTCATGATTCTTTCCCGGAGACAATCTACATTCGAAACACATAGTCGCCCTTGGTACCTTAGTGTACCATCATCCATGCCAAGAGCAAAAACCGTAGTCTTATGCGGTTGCATAATAGCCCGAGAAATTGGGCATACAAAATGCCCTAGAAATGTACCCCACTCTGCGACCAGCGGTCCGCAGAGTGGTTCTGCGGCCGCAGAATGGGCCGCAGTAATGCGTACTTCAGCTCAACATTTTCCTTCAACTCCCAACGCACTGTTCAGTCCAAAACGTTTGAACCGCGGTGCGCAAGCTCGCCGCAAAGAATTTCTTCTATCATTAACCTCTACGCCTATCTTGGCATCTCGGAACCTTTTAACATGCTACCCTATGCCTCTGTTATTGAGTAATGATACTTTTGTCAAAAATTGATTTACCTGTGATGAGCTGATAACTCTACTTCAGTTGAGTTGATGGTACTTCAGTTTGTTCTATTATTGTTGCTAGTTATTTGATATATTGCATAGGTTCTTTGATTATTGAGTATCACATGACTTGAACCTCGTCACTACTTCACCGAGGTTAGTCTTGATACTTACTGAGTACATGTTGTCTTGTATTCATACTATAGTTCTGCACATTTATCTGCAGATTTGGGTGTTGGGTAGCAGTGGATCTCGGGAGTTTTGATTGTTCGAGAGGATTCAAGGTAGTGTTGTATGGACGCTGCAGACCCTTAGAGTCGCATTTCCTTATTTCATACTCTTGTATTACTTTCAAACAGTATTGTACTTTTGAGCCTTGTTATGTATTCAGTTTAAAGGTCATGACTCTGTACTACCTGATTTTTGGAGTTTGACTTATGTACCACTATATTGATTTTGTTGGAGCTTTATTCGCTGTTTATGTTAAATTCAGATTTGTTATATCTTATTTCATTGTTTCTATATTATCGTGTAATTGGCTTACATAGTCTTGGAGGTTAGGTACCATCACGACCTTTGGTGGGATTTTGGGTCGTGACATGCAATTTTGATACCTTTCTTCCTGAAGAGTTCCAATTTCTATGTCGAGAAGAAGGCAATTGCTAGGAACGTTGGTGCATACACCGATAAATTCCAGTCTTACGCTTTGTGCATCAATCTGATCAATAACCCACCACAGTAAAATAATTGGTAGGTTAATTTTAGTTATTCTACTATTTTATCGTTCATGTACCTAGCTAGAGTAACTTATGGAGAATCTGATTTCTTGTTATAGTGATTATGGTATTTTATTGTTGGCTTTGCGGAGTACTTCATTCCAGATACAGAAATCAAAAGTGATAAGTTTGATACTGAGATACTCCGCACCATGTTTGGATCCCTATTGTGGGATTATGGAAGGAAGAAATAAGGGTTTGATGCAATTAGCGGGGATGAAATCAACGATAGATATTTCGAGGAAAGGAAGTTGGGACGACATAGAAAGTAGCTCATGTTTTTATTTTAATGTAGCTTCGCTATGTGTCAGGAATTGTTGATTTGTCTTGTCTAGTAATTTTTGGCTACTTGTGATACCTTTAAGAAGGATATTGTAGATGGCATATTTTTCTGGAGATTTGTAAATATGCTTTAGTCTATGAATAGAATATAGTTTAATGAATATTTCAGTAGTTTTTATTTTTAATAAATTATGTATGGTATTTGGGATTGTGTAGTGTTATTGCATGTTGAGTGGAACCTCCGCAAATAATATATATTTATTTCCCATATGTTAGAAGCGCATACAGTTACATTATTTTTGCAAGATTTATACCCATATCAAGGTATACATTAATTTATACATCTTTATAATATAATACATATGTGCAGTTAACACTAATTTTTGTAGTTTTGCATTGCTGAAATATTGGTATCAACATATTGGGCAACATTAATAATAGTATCACAATATTTTGGAACATCAAAACATATATAATGAAACATATTCAAGATATTATTATATAGTCAAAAGGGAAATGCTTTATTTACAAAGTGCAACATAATTGTCTATGAAGTTTAACTGCTCACATGGCAAAAAGGCAATAGGAAGCCTAATGTTTTAAACTATTTTTTTGGTAGATTCCTACATATTATCCTATTGTGATCATCTTGTCCACACACGAAATATGAAAACTTCCTCCTCTTATTCTGCTTCTCTGAAGAGGATTTGAGTCTTGCCTTTCTTGGCTTTTCTGTATTTTTTCTCCCTTTTGGTGATAGGACCATATTTTCTAGCACCTCTCTCGGGATGACCCATGCACTCTCATCTAGCATAGGATTAACTGAATATTCATAATTTCTAAGTAGATAATCCTTCCTGTAGTAAAAAGAGTAATACTAGGCTGGTCGCATTCGCTTGTGCCTCAAAATCGCCCAAGCATATGAACATGGAAATTCATCCATTTGAAATTTGCAGCTACTTGTTCCGTCTTCATGGCATACTATGTTTTGTCTTACCCCTTCAAACACGATATATAACTTCTCCGTAGAAGGCCTCGCCTATAGTTATTAAAAAAATAAAATATAGTATACATTATTATACATAGTTATACATCTTTATACAAACTGCAATATGCAAGTCAGCAGTGCCATGCATCATTGTACTTAATTTTTTTTACCATCATTTGTTGTGATGTAATCAGATTTTTCCAGAGGAGTTTGTTGTACTTTTGGCCAAGCTCTATGGATGTCTCCATTGCACTTTTCATGTTTTTGTTATTCTACTGTTGTATCAAGTTTATCACGTATGCATTATTGACAGCTCTCTAGCATCTTTATTTGTTGCATTAATTAACTATGTAATATTAATGGTCATTACCATCGAGCTTTTCACTTTGAAGTGTGCCTTAGATCACCTTTCATAACCAGTTTCGAACAAGTAATCATGCATCCTCGAATCAATTCTACATATCTCCATCATATGGTAGTCAAACTTCTCAATCGTGTAAGGTCTAGCCAAAGCGATGAAGATATCCTTTAGTTGTTGATGATGTTTCTTGAATATATCTTGATATTGTGCCACAAGTGAAACATGCAAAATGGTGTGGAACTTCTCATATTGTTGTTGTGCTTTCGAGATGCTTTTATTTCTATCTGAAATGATATACACCCCTTCCCGAACCTTGAAATTACCCTTTAATTGGATGAAGAACTACTCACAAGATCTATTTTTTCTGAATATATAGTTGCATATGCAAGCGGAAGGATTTTTCCTGTTCACACAATCTAGATATTAGGTTCAGACGTCTACAATTATACCCAATTATACAAACTGCAAATGTGAAAATCTTATACACATTTATAAAAGAATATACAATATTATGCAAATTGCAATAACAAAGTTGATGTAGTCAATTCACCAGCTCCATCCTGTGTGCAAGCAGTCAATATAGTCTCTTTGTATTCTGCTCTAAGGAAGTTTCCGTCAGCTACAATTATTGGCCTGAATTATTCTCAACCCTTGCATCTTCTAATTTGTGCAATTTTATAACCGTTCCTGGATTTTCATGTTCCAATATATACTAATACCTTGGCAACTCCCTATAAGAATCACTCGGGTTACCTTTACCATTTTCATTACTTTCTCTTTAGCTCTCCACGCTTTCATATAGCTCAATTCAATCATGTGTTACTTTTGTATGTCGTATATAATATATTTTTGGGTTTAAACTGTTTATGGATCAACAAACTTGTCCTTGACTATACTAGCAAGTACAACAGAAGTTGCTTATGATTGTGTTAAGTATTTTTAACCACGCATGTGTGAAGATCATTGAAACTTCTTACGTTGAATATCTTTGCCTTGTATACCGCAGAAGATTTGAAACTCCAAGCGTAATTGTCATCCACACAGAAAAGGTGACACCTAGCATTACACAATATTCAACTGCTAAATACACCTATATACAAATATATAACTTAATATATATTCAGTCGATGTACTATTTTATACACATATATACAAATATATAACTGAATATACATTGAGTCAATAAATATACAATTTTATACACATTTATTAAATATATAATTGAATATACAGTTGTTGTCGTACCTTGTTGCGCTTGATCTCTTCACCTTAAACTGAAACTTCTCGCGCATGGCGTAATTCTTCAACATACTAAAAAATTTCTCCTTATCTTTATAAACCCGATCCTCCTCAACCATTTCATTTAACATGTTATCTATGTAATACTCCGGCCGGTCATTTTGTGTATTTGATCTCCGATTCCCTATTTGATGCTTTTTGTATGTGTCTTTACGATTTTGTGACTTGAGGTGGTAGTTGACTTGGCTTTGGGAAGGTTTGAGAGTGAATTGAGATACTTGTTCTCATTTTGGAAGTTTAAGTTGTAAGAATTGACCAAAGATTGAATTTTATGTAAATGACCTCGGATTGGTACTTTGATGAGTCCAATAGGTTTGGATGGTTATTTTGGACTTAGGCGTATGCTCGAAATTGGATTTGGAGGTTCCTAGAGTATATTGGCTCTATTTATCAAAAGTTGGCAATTTAAAAGTTCGGAGAGTTTATATGTTTGAGCGAGGGTTGGCTTTGATTAAATTGGGGTAAGATTGTTGTTCCGGAACTTGTTAGAGTTTCTTATATCATTTGGAACTTATTTACAAAGTTTGGTTAGAATCCGGATTGGTTAGGCTTGAATCGGACGCTTGGTTGTAAGTTGGAAGTTCTTGAACATAAGAGAATGATTTTAATCATTTATTCTTGGATTATATAACTCATGATGTTTAGAGCCCTTGGATAAGTTTGGATTAGGTATTGGAACTTGTTGGCTTGATTGGACGGGGTGCTCTGGTGTGATCTGGGTGGTTTCGGGCCATTTTTCTTTGGTTTTGAACTGCGGGTTTTCTGGTGCAGGTTGCTTCTTCGCTATCGCAGAGGCAAGCTCGCGATCGTAGCATAGAGGAGTTTGCAGGTGCAGATTTACTCTTCGCATTTGCGTGACTGGAGACGTATTCATGGAGGGTGAGGATTGGTTTTTTGCTTTCCTTGTAGGGGACTGCATTTGCTCAAGATGAGCATCAACTAGATTGGTTGCCGTCGTGTTCGGAGGGCATGGGACGCGTTCACGTAGGCTTGGCTGGAGTGGCCATCGTGTTTGCGTAAGTTACTTCGTGTTCTCAAAGTGGAGTTTCATCTGGGTAGAGTTTGGCCTTCGCGATCGCGAGAGATGTGTCGCAATCGCGATGCATATCACTGCGCAAAATATATAAGTTGTGATTTCGGAATTTTACCTACTTTTTTATACTTTGAGAGTGGGATACTTTGAAGAGCAATTTCACCACATCATTGGAGGTAAGCAATTTTCACTTGGATTTGACTTTATATCTTATTTTCCCATAGATTTCTACAACTAAACGCATGAATTTTAAAGGAAAAATTTGGGATTTTTGTCCACAACTTAAGAGGGTGTATCTTCGCGATTTGAAGGTCAATTTGGAGTCGCTTTTAGAATTTAATTATATATTTGGACACGTGAGGTTATGGATAGTCGGGATCTATCCCTTGACTCAGGTTTTGACCGTGTAGGCATGGGTTGAGTTTTGGGGATTTGATTAAAGATTCAACTTTATTATTTGGAATTGATTTCTATGGCTTTGTTTGATATTATTGAGTTATATTTGACAAGATTCAACTTGTTCGGAGGTTGGTTTTAGAGAAAAGGCTATTTTGGAAGGTTGAATACTACTGAGTAGAGATAAGTCTCTTAGCTAACCTTGCTAATAGGGAAACCCCTCGGATTTGACTTGATTGCTAGGTGTTTAAGGGATTGGGGTGGTGTATATACGGGTGACGAGCATATATGCACTTACCAAGCTTACATCATGACCGGGGTAGAATTGGCATACTTTATGCCATATTTTGATTTTGTGTTCATCATGATTTGTTTGGCTTATATGACTATGTTCTCTCTCTTATTCATGTTAGAGACCATGCCTAGGTTTATGATTATTTATGAAGGCATGAGAACTTATTCTTGATATGTTGAATTGCTTGAATTATCTATGGTCATATAGAAATCCATGAGCACATATCCGTATGAATTTTATTAAGTCTTTGTGCATCTTTATCTATAATTTTTGAGCGTACGCATACATTTTGTATATGGATACTTGATTTAGATTGATAATTTTGGCACGAAAGGTAAGGCATGCGGATGAAATACAGTTATGGCACACAGGACATGATAAACAGATATTTGATTGTGTGAGTTATTAAGTTCCTTTTTGTGCTTGGATTTGGATCTATATTCTCCGGAGTAAGGTAATTACCCATGTTACTTTGGGCCCTATAAGCGTGTTCGATACATATATTTTGTATCGGGTAATGGCGATACATGGATTTTGTATTATGGCACATGGATCTTGTACAGGTTTGAGCATGCACGGATTATCCTTGACTCAATTAAATGCATTCATTTAGATGTTAATTGTTACTTGACATCTATATATGCTAGTTGGGGGGCCCGACTCCGTTGATTGAAGCATGTCTTCTTTAAATGTTATATCTGAAGACCGTTGTGAATATCTCTTGACTTGAAAAAGCATGCTTTATATCTTTTGACTGTTGATATCTTTGATTATTATTATCCATGAGATTATTTACTGCTTCAGTTCTAAGTTCTATCATTTATATATGTGTTGTAAGTATCTTGATTCCTATAGTCTCGCTACTACTTCTTTGAGGTTACACTTGATACTTATTGGTATCGACTGTGGTATACCCATACTACACTTTTGCACCTATTTTTGTGAAGATCCTCAGGTGGGTCCTAGTAGAGCCTCTTGATTGAGCCTAGGCATCTCATGAAGACTTAGGGTGAGTTGTACTCCATGGATTCATTTCGTAGTTCTCGAGTCTTTCCTCTTTTACCATTCCCTGTCTATTTTATTGTTTCAAACATCTTAGTTCATGTGTTTAGACTGGTATTTATTCAATAGTTTCTTGTGTACTTGTGCCACCTAATCTTGGGATTTGTATGTATTGGCCGTGTTTAGGCTGTGTTATGGCTATATCAGATATTTTTACTATTTTGGAGATATTTTGTCTTTATTTATAATATGACTCTGTTAATTAAAGGAAGATGGCTATACATTTGTCATGCCCCAAACCTGGGGAGGCGTGGCTGGCACTCGGTATCGTACTGGCCCGAACGAACCACTCTGCAACTCATGATCATTCGACGAAAACTAGAACATACATAGGCCGACTTGGTTGAACTAATTCTTTCTGTAACTATCATGGGACAACATAGCCCTAACTCGTACTGTGTAATTGTAAGTGGGAAACTGTTGTATCAGCGAGCCTACTCAAAACATGAATACACACAGACCGTCAAGGCCTCTGATATGATGTACATACTGAACCTGTGTCTACAAAGCCTCTAAGGGTATCTGACATCAAAATATGGTCAGGACAGGACACTGACCTACACATAAGTGGATATATATACATAGGACATTCTGATAACCTCTAGAGTCGGCTGTACTCCGGATGAAATGGAGCTTTGCCAATCCTCAACATGATATTAACTCCGTCTATAATAAGAGACCGTCAAACTGGATACCTGAACCTGCAGGCATGAATGCAGTGCCTCGACGATGGGACATTAGTACAAAGAAATGTACTAAGTATGTAAAGCAGATAACATATGAATAACTCAACTGAAACTGAACTGACATGTATATATAGTATACTAAAAGAAATCTGGGGGGTCAATGAGATCCAGGAATCATACTTACCTTATTCTGACTTGTAACATATCTAAATAATGAATTATCCAACTTACCTTACAAAGGATGTAGACTGAAAAGGGAAGGCTCCGTTGGCCGAGAACATCTAATATCGTATATACATCTAATTTGTGTCATGATATACCTGAACTTGTTCCCATATGCTATTTATACTGGAAACCATCATATTATGGAACCTCATCTATAACATTCTCCTAACCATCATACCTTATATCTGAATACTTACCTCATACAGATCAAACATCTCTAGGGCTACATTGAAATGTAAAAGTGGCACTTACGCGTTTCATAAGAGACCATCCGTAAGGCTCACTCATAAACATGAATAACCAGTGACTCGTACGCGTAACATAGTAGAACATCCGGACGGCTCATAATACTAAGGTCTGGCTATGTGTGCAACTAAGACCATCCATAACCAACTTCATTATGCACCTATGCATTCATAGACCATTCATAGGATTTCACTGTACACCTACGCGTTCATAGACCATCCGTAGGGATCATATCTTATACACATTCATTTCATATCACTCATGCATACATCATTCAATCATCAATAGATAATCTCGTATTCATTAACATACAAGTTCATGAGTAACTCATTACAATAACCAATCCTTATTCCTTAGCCACTTTCTACGTCATCCTTCATATTCTATATTTTTTAGCCATAAAGAATGTTGTAACTATTTTAAAATCGCACTTCTATCCTTATTTCACATCACGACTCGTTGCTGGGGATTACCTCTACTTATAGCAATGTAATATTCTTAGATTGTGAGGCTACTCATTATACATATATATATATATATATATATATATATATATATATCAATTCATTAATACGTAACAAGAGTTGCGGGATTTATGCTCTATCAACTTATATTTTTATTGCTAAGCCTATCATATTCTATAGTTTACGACTCCTTAGGTAATGTATATCGTCTCTTAACATCATCCTCATATATAATCAACCTTACTTCACTTGAGAGCAACGTAACTATCTTCTTGGGTCTTTATCAGTTTTGTGAACATAAAAGTGTAAGTATTGGAAGTCATGGAATTCTGTAGGTCGAATCATTCATATCATTCTTCAAACTATACATTATGCTACCTTGTTGAACTATTCATGTATAGCTATCCCTCATTATACAGACACTATATTGCTTCTCATTAGACCATTCGTGTGTGATCTTTAATTGACATCCGGACGTCTTGTTACATATAGAAGACAAGGACCTTTTGGAATTCTCTATTTACTCGTTAAAAATACATGAAACTACGACCAGCACAATCTATTTCAACATTCATATGACTATACTCGTGAACGGACCTTAATCGTCGGAATAGTACGTATACAAAGACTCGCCACCTTGAATCCCTTATAAGGGCAACATAACTTACGGAATCATGCCAAAGAAAAGAAAGGAAGACCTTACATACCTCATAATATCCAGTCCAATCCTCAAGCTAACTTAACCTGCAACTCCTTTGTCTACAAGCAATGAACAATAATACCGTCTTCACAATATGAATGCCATAACTTATCGAATTTGAACGACACGCTAAATTCTACGATAAAACAAACAGCGCCTCCCATGTTTATATGGCTTTCCACAAGTTACAACAGCCAACAATAGCCCAAACAACATCAAAAAATACTCATAATAAGCCTTTCAAAACAGTTTAACAATCCCGAGGAGCGGCAAGCTCGGTTTGTGACTAAACAACTATAGTTTTAAACCCCTTCCTCCTTCCAGAATTTATCAATAACATTAAACTCCACTTATTCAATTATCCCTACTAATTTCAGCCATAATACAACTTTAAAATGACCCCATAACAGTCTGACAAGTTCAGCAACTCAAAACGGATTTTTCAGATTAATAATACATGTTTCTGACTTGTTACTTTTCTTTCAAATCAAGCAACACAACCAATAGTATATAATTAAGCCTCTTATTATATAAACCAGCCATTAATGCAATTTAAAAATAATTTCACAACTAGCCAATAGTTACGCAACAACAAACAACATACTACTCTTTCGAAACTCGCAAGTTCTTCTCTTTACGATCGAGCTACAGCTCGTAGAAGCTTAGATAAGGAAAAGAGAAGCATAAACAGACCTTGGACTGAGTAGAACCCACGAAACCCTGTTCATCTTAATCCGAAATTAATCCCCCAATGCAGCTACAACAAGGAGAAAGGAAAACTAGCAAGCTGTCGAGGACTTTCGACACTAGAATCACTTTGTATCACCTGAAATCACCTAGGGTTTGTGTGGGACTTTTGGGGGAGGAGTTGCAGGGGTTCAATCTGATGTTCTTGGTCTGAGAATTTAGTGAAATAAATTAGTTAATTCATACCTTAAAAGGCCCCTTGGCCGCCCCTTTTTGGGGATATTTGGTCTTTCCATTTAAGCAAGTAGATGACACACCTACTTATCACCTATACAATCTGTGCAGTCTCGTAAAAATATATATATATCTCTACTCCGATGTCGTATTGAAATACGGTTTAATGCGTTGGAAACTAGACTCCTAGATCTTCAATTTAGTAGGTTTTCATCCCGTAATTCCAAGTTTATTGGGAGAAAAGCTCAGCTATATTTGACCTAGTTTTCAGCACATTTCTGAATGTAACTTGTGATGACCTTTGCCAACTTTTGTTCCACAATTTGCTCGACATCAAACATAACACAAGACTATCATACAACTAAAAGAACTCATAAAATAACCTTCTTATCATGTTAACAACCTTAGTCTCACCCCAAAAGTACATGTTATAATATTCCCAACTTGTCGACTTTCGGCGAAACTTATTTTCTTCAATTCGTTTAGCTTCTAAGCCTTTCAACCATCTTGGTACTTATTATTCATGATCTTAAATATTTTTAACCTATATGGTAATATTATTAACTTACTTTATGTACTTTCAAAGAAGATCTCATTTTCGAGCTTTCATCAATTGACTTACGACGTACTTTTACGTACGAAAACATGGGGTATAACAACTTTTTGTGAATCGTGAGTTGGCTTGCTTAGCAAGTACGGCTAGGCTCCATTATGGCCTAAGGTGGGATTTTGGGTCGTGACAAGTTGTTATCAAAGCTCTAGGTTGTGTAGGTCTCATGAGTCGCGATCAGGTCTAGTTCTTGTGGATCAATACGGAGACGTCTGTACTTTTCTTTGAGAGGCTACAGGATGTTAGGAAACTTCCCTTTCTTTTATTTTTTATCATGTGGCTTTATTGATCCAAAGTTTAAATCACGTCTTTCTATTCTCTTGCTGATGGTGAGAACACGTTGAGTAGTTGGGCAGGCGCCAACAATCTTGTCATACAGCTTTTCTGATCTCCACCGAGGTTGAGAAGGTGAGGAGGTTCTTAGAGGGGTTGAATTTTTTTATCAAGATTGTTATGGCTAGGTGGCCGGAGACTGGTACTACATTCTTTAAGGCTGTGGATATAGTGCGTAGGATTGAGTGCATTTGGGGTAAGAGCAGGGAGGCCATAGTGATAAGGACAAGAGGCCTCAACATTCCGACAGTTGTAGTGGTACCTTGTTTGGAGGTAGGGATCATTCTGGGAGAGGCCATTCCAGTAGGCCAGTTCCTTCAACTTATCAACCTGCTCGTGGCAATCCAGTTCAGTCTTCGTTTAGTGCATTACCAGCATAGAGTTCCTACCATACTCCTTCAGCCCAAGATTCTTCTAGTGGGTACTCAGGTTACTCGAGGCAACCTCAGATTCAGTAGCCATTCTCAGCTCGAGGTTGTTTTGAGTGTGGAGAGGTGGGGCATATCAAGAAGGATTGCCTCGGGTGTGGTAGAGAAGCAGCACATTAGGGTTCTCAAGTAGTGACTCCAATACCATGTTTTACACCACCGGCCCCACCAGCTAGAGGAGGAGCTCAAGCAGTTAGGGGACATCCCAAAAGTGGAGGTCATTTGGGCGAAGGTCAGGCTCGCTACTATGCATTTTTGGCTAGACCCAAGGCAGAGGCATTTGATGCAGTTATTACAGGTATTGTTTCAGTCTGTCACAAAGATGCATCAATTCTATTTAATCCTGGTTCTTCATATTCCGATGTGTCATCGTACTTTACATCACAGTTGGATTTGCCTCGTAGTTCTCTTGATATCCTTGCTCATGTATCTATACCTGTTAGTGAATCTATTATGGTAGATTGGGTGTATCAGCCTTGTTTGGTTACTATTGGGGGTTATGAAACTAGTATTGATCTCTTGTAGCTTAGTATGGTGGACTTTGATGTGATTTTGGGTATGGATTAGTTATCTCTGTATTATGCTATTCTTCATTGTCACGCTAAGACCGTGACGTTGGCTATGCTGAGGTTGGAAATGTTGTAATGGAGAAGTTCTCTTGGTCATACTTCTAGTAGAGTAATTTTATTTCTGAAGGCTCGGCGGATGGTTGAGAAGGGTTTTGGCATATCTGGCGTTTGTTAGAAATATTAGTGCTGATACTCTTACTATTAAGTTAGTTCCAGTAGTGAGAGAGTTTCTGGATGCATTCCTGCAGATCTATCGACATGTCACTTGATAGGGATATTGAATTTGGTATTGACTTGGTGCCGGTCACTTGGCCCATATCTAATCCACGGTATCACATGGATCCAGCTGAGTTGAAGGAATTAAAGGAGCAGTTGCAAGAGTTGCTTGATAAGGGGTTCATCGGGCCTAGTGTGTCACATTGGGGTGCACCAGTGTTGTTTGTGAAGAAGAAGGATGGTTCCATGAGGAAGTATATTGAGTACAAGCAGTTGAACAAGGTTACCATCAAGAACAAGTATCCACTACCTCACATTGATGATTTGTTTAATCAACTTCAGGGTTATAAGGTATTCTCAAACCTTGATTTGAGATCGGGGTACTATCAGTTGAAGATCAGGGCGTCGGAAATTCTAAAGACAACTTTCAGGACTCGTTATGGAAGTTATGAGTTTTTTGGTCATGCCTTTTGGTTTAACTAATGCCCCAATAGCTTTCATGGATTTGATGAACACTGTATTCCAGCCTTAGTTGGATTCTTTATCATTGTGTTAATTAATAATTTCTTGATATATTCCCGTAATGTTGAGGAGTACAAGCAACATTTGAGGATTGTGCTCCAGATTCTGAGGGAGAATAAATTATATGCTATGTTCTCCAAGTGCGAGTTTTGGTTGGACTCGGTGGCATTTCTGGGTCATGTAGTGTCTATTGACGGGATCAAGGTAGACCAGAAGAAGATTGATACAGTTTAGAGCTAGCCCAGACCTTTTACCGCTATTGAGATCAGGATATTATTAGGCTTGGTTGGGTATTATCTTTGCTTTGTGGAGGGGTTTTCATCTATAGCGGCCCCATTGAGTCAGTTGACTCAGAAGGACACTCCTTTCAGATAGTCTGACAAGTGTGAGGAGAGCTTTCAGAAGCTCAAGAATACTTTAACTACGTGTCCAGTTTTGGTATTGCCCTCAGGATTGGGGATGTATACAGTTCATTGTGATGCTTTACGTGTTGGTCTTGGGTGTATGTTGATGCAGGACGATAGGGTGATTGCCTATGCATCACGCCAGTTAAAGCCCCGTGAGAACAACTATCCGGTGCATGACTTGGAGTTAGCAACTATTGTGCACGTGCCTATAATTTGGAGGCATTACTTATATTGTGTTTCTTGTGAGGTTTACACTGATCATCGGAGTCTCCAACATTTGCTTAAATAGAAGGATCTAAATTTGAGGCAGCAGAGATGGTTGGAGTTTTTGAAGGATTATGATATCACTATTCTTTTTCATCTAGAAAAGGCTAAAATGGCAGCAGATGCATTGAGTAGAAAGTCGGAGAGTATTTGGAGTTTGGCATTCATTCCAACTGTGGAGAGGCCTTTAGCTATGGATGTTCAGGCATTGGCCAATAGATTGGTGATACTGGATATTTCTGAGCCGAGCAGAGTTCTTGCTTGTGTTGTTTCATAGTCGTCCTTGTTTGAGCGCATTAAGGCTCGACAGTATGATGATCCTTATTTGCTTGTCCTTAAGGACATGGTGTTGCGAGGTGGTGCTAAGGAGGTGACTATCGGTAATGATGGGGTATTGAGATTTCACGATCAAATTTGTGTTCTTATGTTGATGGCGTGAGGGAGTTGATTCTTGAGGAGGCTCATAGTTCGAGGTATTTTATTCACCCAGGTGCTACAAAGATGTATCGTGACTTGAAGTAACATTATTAGTGGCGAAGGATGAAGAAGGATATTTTATGGGCATGTTGCACTATGTTTGAATTGTCAGCATGTCAAGTATGAGCATCAAACACCGGGTGGTTTGCTTCAGAGGTTTAGATATACCAAAGTGAAAGTGGGATCGTATCACTAAGGATCCTATAGTAGGGTTTCCACAAACGTTGAGGAGATTTGATGTTGTTTGGATCATTGTGGACAGACTGACCAAGTTTGTGCATTTCTTTACAGCCATGACTTCCTACACTTCTGAGCAGTTGGCTCAGATCTATCTTAGAGAGATTGTCTGCCTACATGGTGTGCATGTGTCTATCATCTCGAATCGAGGCGCTCAGTTTACATTGCACTTTTGGAGAGCCGTTCAGCATGAGTTGGGCACGTAGGTAGAGTTGAGTACTGCATTTCACCCTCAGATGGATGGGCAGTCCAAGTGGACCATTTAGATCTTGGAGGTTATGTTGAGAGCCTGTGTTATAGATTTCAAAGGCCGGTTGGATCGGTTTCTACCATTAGCAGAGTTCGCCTACAACAACATCTACCAGTCTAGTATCTAGATGGCTCCGTATGAGGCCTTATATGGGAGGCGACTTCGTTCTCCGGTTGGTTGGTTTGAGATTGGGGAGGCTAGATTATTGGGCACCAATCTAGTTCGTGATGCTTTGGAGAAGGTGAAGTTGATTTAGGCGCAGCTTTGCACAATGCAGTCTCAGCAGAAGAGTTATGCTGATAGGAAGGTTCGCGATGTGGATTTCATGGAGGGTAAGAGGGTTCTTCTCAAAGTTTTTCCTATGAAAGGCGTGATGAGATTTGGGAACAAGGTAAAGTTGAGCCCTCGGTACATTGGTCCATTTGAGATTTTGGAAAGAGTGGGTGAGGTAGCTTATAGGCTTGCTTTGCCACCCAACTCTTCCGGCGTTCATCCGGTATTTAATGCTTATACGCTTCGAAAGTATCATGCGGATTAGTCACATGTTTTAGATTTCAGTTCGATCTAGTTGGATGAGAACTTGTCTTAAGATGAGGAAATAGTGGCCATTTTGGATAGGAAGGTTCGGAAGTTGAGGTCGAAGGATATTGCATTGGTGAAAGGTTTAGTGGAGAGGTAAACCGATCGAGGAGGCGACTTGGGAGACCTATCATGATATGCGGAGAACATATCCCCATCTTTTTGGCATTCCAAGTATGTTTCTAACCTTCTTCCAGGACGAATCTTTGTTTAAGAAGTATCGAATGTATCGAGCCGACCTGTTATTTTGTGTATTTGAGCCCTGATCCCCTATTTTATGCTTTCCCTATGTGTGTTTGTGATTTTGTGACTTGCGGGGTGGTTGGCTTGGCCTAGGGAAGGATTGAGAGTGAATTCAGACACTTAGTTTTATTTTGAAAACTTAAGTTGTAAGAGTTAACTAAGGTTTGACATTTGTGTAAACAATCTCAGATTGGTTTTTTATGATTCCAATAGGTTCGTATAATAATTTTGGACTTAGGCGTATGCTCAAAATTGGATTTGGAGGTTCCTAGGGTGTTTTGGCTCTATTTGTCGAAAATTGGCAATTGAAGGCTTGGAGAGTTTATAGGTTTGACCGGGGGTTGACTTTGATGATATTCGGGTCGTATCTTTATTTCGGAACTTGGTATAGTTTCATTATGTCATTTGGAACTTGTGTGTAAAGTTTGGTTGGAATCCGAATTGGTTAGGCTTGAATCAAACGCTTGGTTGTAAGTTGGAAGTTCTTGAACTTAAGTAAACAATTTTGATCGTCGATTCTTTGTTTTGATATAATTCGTGATATTTTGAACCCCTGGAAAAGTATGAATTAAGTATTGGAACCTATTGGCATGATTGGACGGGGTCCCGGGGGCTCAGGGGTGATTCAGGGTAGTTTCGGACCATTTCCCTTTGGTTTTGTATTGCTGATTTTCTTGTGCAAGTTGCTTCTTTCGCGATCGCAGTGTAAAGGAGCTGGAAGGTGAAGATTTACTCTTCATGTTCTCATGACTGGAGAGGTGTTCGTCGAGGGGTGAGAATTGGTGCTTCGCGTTCGAATGCAGGAGGCCGTGTTCGCGTTCGTAGGGCATGGGCCGCGTTCGCGTAGGCTCTGCTGGAGTGGCTATCGTGTTCACGTAAGTTACTTCGTGTTTACAAAGTCGAGTTTCAGCTGGGTAGATTTTTGGCCTTCGCGATTGCGAGGGATGTGTCGCGATCGCGATGCATATCACTGGGCAAAATATTTAAGTTGTGATTTCACGACTTTTACCCACTTTTTTATATTTTGAGCCCTGGACTTCGAGAGTGGAATATTTTGAAGAATAATTTCACTACATCATTGGAGGTAAGTAATTTTCTCTTGGATTTGACTTTATATCTTGTTTTCCTATGGATTTCTACACCTAAAAGCATGAATTGTAAAGATAAATTCGGGATTTTTGTCTACAACTTATGAGGGTGAAATATAATTACATGTGGACTCATGGGGTTTAGTCGAGATCTACCTCTTGACTCGGATTTTGATCGTCTAGGTTCGGGTTGACTTTTAAGAGCTTGATTAAATATTCAAACTTTATTGCTTGGAATTGATTCTTATGGATTTGTTTGACAATATTGAGTTGTATTTGATTAGATTCGACTTGTTCGAATGTTGATTTGAGCGGGAAGGCTATTTTGGAAGGTTAAAGACTACCGGGTGGAGGTATGTCTCTTGGATAACCTTGTTAAGAGGAAGCCCCTAGGAGTTGACTTGATTGTTATATGTTTAAGGGATTCGAGGTGGTGTATATATGGGTGGCAAGCCTACATGCACTTACCAAGTTTACATCATGACCGGGTAGAATTGGAATACTTTATGCCTTGTACTGATTATGCTTATTCGATTCATGATTTGTTTGGCTTATATGATGACGTTCGCTCTCTTATTCATGTTAGAGATCATGCCTAGGTTTAAGATTATCTATGAAGGCATAAGAGATTATTCTTAATATGTTGAATTGCTTGAATTATCTATAGTCATATAGAAATCCATGAGCACATATTCGTATGATTTGTATTAAGTCATTGTGCATTTTTATCTATAATTTGTGAGAATATGCATACATTTTGTAAATGGATACTTAATGGGACAGAGAATTTTGGCACGAAAGGTAAGGCGTACGGATGAAATACAGTTATGGCACACAGGACATGATAAACAGATATTTGATTATGTGTGAGTTATTAAGTTCCTTTTTGTGCTTGGATTTGGATCTATATTCTTCAGAGTAAGGTGATTACCCGTGTTACTTTGGGCCCTATGAGTGTGGTCCCTTTCCTTTCTCCATTCCGCCTCCTTCTTTGCTTTTTCCAATAGAGTCTAAGGCAAAGTGGTTCGTACACCTACTTGACGAAAGGGAACGAACAACATTTCATTTCCGAATTTATGGATTGGATTTAGTCAGCCTCACGACATAATCAGAGTGAGGCTTGGTTACCGGCAAATGCTTCTCCAAAGGCGACCATCTCGAGTTTCCGGCTACATAAGATTTTGTATCGGGTTATGGTGACACATGAATTTTTCATTATGGTACATGGATCTTGTACCGGTTTGAGCATCAATAGATTATTCTTGACTCACTTAGATGCATTCATTTAGATTCTAATTGTTACTTGACATCCATATATGCTAATTGGGGGGCCCGACTCTATTGATTAAAGCATGTCTTCTTTAAGTTTTATATCTGAACAGTGTTTTGATTATCTCTTGACTTAGAAAAGCATGTTTTATATCTTTCGACTATTGATATCTTTGATTCTTGTTATCCATGAGATTATTTACTATTTTAGTTCTAAGTTCTATTATTTATCTCTGTGTTGAAAGTATCTTGATGCATATAGCATCGCCACTACTTATTTGAGGTTAGACTTGATAATTACTGGGTACCAATTGTGGTGTACTCATACTACGCTTCTGCATATCGTTTTGTGCAGATCCTCATTTTGGTCCTAGCAAAGCCTATTGATTGGGCCAAAGCATTGCACGTAGACTTAGGGTGAGCTGCACTCTATGGATTCATTTTGCAGTTCTCGAGTCCTTGTTCTTTTACCATTCCATGTCTATTTTATTATTTCACACAGCTTCATTCATGTATTCAGAGTTGTATTTATTCAATAGTTGCTCTTGTACTTGTACCACCTAATCTTGGAGGTTATATTTTATTGGCCGCATTTAGGCCGTGTTATGACTGTATCAGATATTTTTACTTTTTTGGAGCTATTTTTGTCTTTATTTATAATATGACTATGTTAATTAAAGGAATCTAGCTATATATTTTGTGGATCATGAGTTGGCTTCCTTAGCAAGTATGGTTAGGTGCCATCATAACCTAAGATAGGATTTTGGGTCGTGACAATCTATTATACCGAAATTATTATTTTCAATAGCTTCATTATCAACTTCATTCTCAATCATATCTATTGCAGATGCATCTTCAATCTCTTTTGTACCCTTGCCTCTATTTATATAGCACGAATTTGTAGCAACTAAACCATTATCAATCTCCTTTAGAATCACATACACGGGTAATTGGTGAATTCTAGATTTTTCTTATTCAATTCAATATACAACCGAGAACTAGTGTCATTGTAAATTAGGATAGGTGGCAAATCATCATTTCAGAGAAACTTAATTTCTAATGTATCCAACTCAGTATCAACTCTGATCTGTTTTGAAATTACTTTAACTAATTGTATAGTGTAAAATATGATATGACATGTGGCTGACTAAAAGGAGGACACGTGGAATCCAAGATGGGAGGGCTGAGGATCGAACGCAGCCACTCTGCTTGTCACCGGAAAGGATAACGTTCATAAAGGTGTATTAAATGCTCTGTTACCGGTAGTATTTACTAAGGAATATTCTGCAGCATTAAGAGCGATGGGCCGTTACAGAGAATTTGACATTTATATTCACCGTTACATCTTCATCAATGACCCTTATAATTGACATTAAAGGAGGATATGATCCTAGGACCTTTTTCCCTAAGACGTAGCTATAAATAGTGAGCTCGGATACCATTGTAAAGGACAAGATTTTCCTAGGTAGAGTTACACTCTATTCTATACAAAGCTTTATACAATTTTACTTATTGCTTTTTAATCTCATCATCGCTGTGTCCGGAAACCGTGTTCACGGAATCACCATCTTTGCTATTTCAACTACACTCTAAGGCTAAGTATTATATATTTCTTTAATTATTGTATTATTTCAGGATTAAATTAGTTCACTTGTCTAGAAATCACATATAAATTCAACTGTACCGTTTTAGAGGTAAATAGTTTGGCGCCCACCGTGGGGCCTAGACAGCCGTGCAATTAAATTGATCCTTGCCTTTTTTACTAACGTGTTTTGATTATTTTGTCTTAGAAAAAAATCACAAAAAATGGCAGATAACACTTTTAACGATAGACATAACCTTGAAATTCGAGGGGATCAGCCTCATTTTGAGGACTCAATGAGTGATACCCGTAATGAGGGGAATGACGCCACGCCGGTGCATGACACACGGTACCCTCTATGGGTTCGAGAGACTACTCCTGATGATGCTGATGAGGAGCATGTAGCGGATGTTATGAGGGTCCTGCAAGAGCAACCGGCAATCATTCTAGGCCATCTCATACGGCAGGATCAAGTTATGACAGAGTTGAAGCAGCCACTATCGAATTCCTCCCATTGTTCTCGCAGACCAAACAATGCACAGAGTCGACAACAACACTCTCAGGGATGAAGTTGGCTCCGACGGAGCTGGGGGGAAGCAGATCAGGTCTTAACAACGAGAACGATTCATTCAAAGATGAGCTTTTACAATTCATGAGGGAAGTCAATTCCCGCGTGGATCAAATCCCGGGCATACTACCAGTATTGAAAGGCCCGAACTCGAAGAAGTATGTTCAATTACCGTACAAGTCAAGTGCGGCACCAGAATTAATCCCGAAACATTTCAAAATGCCTGAAGTTACAAAGTATGATGGAACTTTAGACCCACAGGAACATATTACCACCTACACAACGGCAGTGAAAGGAAATGATCTAGCTCCTCACGAAATTGAATCTTTGTTGTTAAAGAAATTTGGCAAAACTCTCACAAGGGGAGCCCTAACGTGGTATTCATTACTGCCCGAGCATTTCGTAGATTCTTTTGAGATTCTCGCGTATTCTTTCATTAAAGCTCATGTTGGGGCCAAAAAGGTGCAAACCTGGAAGGATGACATATTCAGAATCGCACAAGGAGAATCTGAATTATTACGAGAATTTGTTACCCAATTCCAGAAAGAAAGAATATTGCTCCTGGCCGTCCCAGATGAATGGACAGCTGAAGCATTCACCAAAGGATTGAATCCAAGAAGTTCAAACGCTTCCCGTAAGCTGAAGGAGAGCCTGCTTGAGTTTCAAGCAATGACCTGGGCAGATGTTCACAACCGGTACGAGTCAAAGATAAGGATTGAAGATGACTAGGTCGGTTCTACATCATCGGCCAAAGGTCGGGAGAAGGACAGAGAAGAATCAAAGAATGACTATGACGCGGATAGGCGTACTTTGAGGGGCCGGTTTTTACCCTACGAGCGTACCAAAGGTCATGGCAGAAATTTTCGAGCAGCAAACAAGTTCACCATTGATAAAAGGACGGATCGTGGGCGAAACAATAGATCACTTCACGATAAAGAAATGTTGGGGTCTCGAGATCTTTCTTACCCCATGTTATCAGAGTATAACTTCAATGTCAGCATAGTGGAACTGGTGTCAACCATGAGGAACATTAAAGAAGCACGATTCTCGAGACCTATGAGTTCTGATTCCAGCCAGAGGGATCCCAATTTATAGTGCGAATACCATGGGACGAACGGTCACCGGACAGGGGACTGCCGACATCTTCGGGAGGAGGTGGCAAATCTATTAAAGAATGGTCATCTCCGAGAATTCTTTAGTGATCGAGCTAAGAACGATTACGGTCACAACAGAGACAACACAGAATCTTCGAAAGCATGAGAAAAAACCCCATGCCAGATGATCAACATGATTTTTGGGAGGAACGAGATTAACGGGGTCACCTTTTCGGCGGCAAAGAAGACTAAAGTATCGATAACTCACAGCAAAAGACTCTGAGAGGACGATATCACTTTCACGGAGGAAGACGCAGACAGAATGTTGTTACCATACAACGACGCACTGGTAATCTCTTTAAATGTGTTAGATTTTAAAGTTAAGTATGTTCTAGTGGATCCAGGAAATTCAGCTAATATCATACAATGGAGAGTATTGGAACAAGATAAACTCACCAGAAGCATTATTCCGACAACAAAACTCTTCACTGTATTTAACCTTGCGAGCGTGATGACCCGAGGAGAGATCTTGCTGCTCACGAACGCTGAAGGAATAATGAAAATAACTCTCTTCGAAGTAGTGGATGGTGATATGGGATACAACATCATCTTAGTAAGGCCATGTTACACGAAATGAAAGTTGTACCTTCGACGTATCACCAATTGCTGAAGTTTCCGACGCCCAAAGGAATCAAGCAAATAAAAGGTGGCCAATCGGCAGCAAGGGAGATGAATTCAATCTCAGTTTCCAGTAGCAAAGGGAAGGGGTGCACGGCATAGAAATTATAGGAATTGGCGCCTACTCCCGAGTTAGAAGATGTTATTCTAGGGGCAGAGTCATCAGAACAATATTAGGTGCCGAGATATTTCCAAGTTCCGGAAGAGACGAATGCAACGAAATCCACGGCAGAGGAACTAGAGCAAGTGGCATTGTTCGAAGAATTCTTAGAAAGAAAATTTCACTTGGGGACAAGACTATACCTCGTGCTCAGGTCTGGTTTTATTAAATTCCTTAAAATTAACGATGATTGTTTTGCTTGGTCGCACGAGGATATGACAGGTATCCTGACGAAAATAGCTGTGCACAAGCTGCATTTGGATCCCAACATACCACCGGTATGACAAAAGAAGCGCCCTATTGCCGAGGCCAGGAATAAATTCGTCAGAGAGGAGGTAACCCGCTTGCTTAAAATTGGTTCGGTCAGAGGTAAGATATCCAGACTGGCTAGCCAATGTAGTAGTAGTTCCTAAGAAGAACAATAAATTTTGTATGTATGTAGACTATAAAGATCTTAATAAGGCATGCCCGAAAGATTCGTTTCCTCTACCAAATATCGATCAAATGATTGATGCCACGGTCAGGCACGAGCTGATGAGTTTCCTTGATGCTTCTTCCGGGTACAACCAGATCAAGATGAACCCGGAAGATCAGGAAAAAACTTCTTTTATAACAAATTTTGGCACATATTACTACAATGTAATGCCTTCGGGTTGAAAAATATCGGAGCCACTTATCAACGGCTCATAAATAAGATGTTTGAAAAACAAATAGAAAAAGCTATGGAGGTTTATATAAACGATATGCTCGTTATGTCTTTAAATGAATGTGACCAACTTAAGCATCTGCAAAAAACATTCGACATCCTGAGGAAGCATAACATGAAACTTAATCCCGAGAAATGCACATTCGGGGTTGGTTCTGGTAAGTTTCTGGGATTTCTGGTCTCGCAAAGGGGAATTGAGGTAAAACCCGACAAAATCAAGCCCATAGAAGATATCTCGGATCAATTGTCGAACGTAAAAGAAGTCCAAAGACTCACAGGAAGATTAGCAGCCTTGAGCAGGTTCATTTCCCGATCGTCAGAAAAATGTCATCGATTCTTCACATTACTTAAAAAGAAGAATAATTTCAAATGGACAAATGCCAGCAGTCTCTGAGGGACCTGAAGAAGTACTTATCAAGCCCTCTATTGCTTTCGAAACCAAAAGAAGGCGAAACATTGCTAGTCTACCTCGCGGTTTCAGAAGTTGCGGTAAGTGCAGTTTTGGTCCGGGGGGACAAAGGTACACAATTTCCCATTTATTACGTTAGCAAAATTTTAACGGGGCAGAAACTCGCTACCCACATTTGGAGAAACAATCCTTAGATCTCCAAGTCGCCGCTCGAAAGTTGAGGCCCTATTTTCAATGCCACCCAATAGTTGTGGTGACTACTTTTCCTTTGCGGAACATCCTTCATAAACCCGAGCTCTCTGGCAGATTGGCCAAATGGGCCGTCGAAATGAGTGAATTTGACATAGAATATAAACTGAGGACTGCGATTAAGTCACACGTATTGGCTGACTTCGTGGTTGATTTTAGTTAGGGACTGCTACCTCTAGCAACCAAAGAGGCAGTAATGGTGTCGGAATCGACATCAGGGGTTTGGACCTTATTAACGGGCGGAGCCTCGAACGTAAAAGGGTCTGGGCTCGGAATAGTTTTAATCACGCCTTCGGGGAAAACCTTAAGGAAAGCCATCAGAATGATCACTTTAACTAATAATGAAGTAGAGTATGAAGTTTTGATTGCAGGGCTCGAATTGGCCCGGGGACTTGATTTTGAGGGTATCGAAATCAAATGTGACTCACAGCTGGTGGTAAATTAGGTCTATGGGATCTTTAATACCAAAGAAGAACGTATGCAACAGTACATGCTAAAGGTCGAGGCTCTTCTGGCACGATTCCGGGAGTGGTCAATCACTCATATCCCGAGAGAGGATAATGCAGAAGCGGATGCATTAGCAAACTTAGGTTCATCGACAGAAGTAAAGGGATCGGAGTCTGGAACAATGGTACAACTGATGAGCTTAGTCCTTGATACGTATGGTTATGATGAGGTAAATTCGGCTAGTCTGGTCTGGGACTGGAGAAATGAAATAATCAACTACCTCGAGTACGGAAAGTTGCCCGACGATCCCAAAGCATCACGGGCGTTACACACCAAAGCTGCACATTATATCTTCAAGAAAGGCCAATTGTATAGAAAGTCTTTCCAAGGCCCACTGGCCCGGTGCTTAGGAGCATCAGAAGCCAATTATGTCATGAGAGAAATCTATGAAAGGATATGTGGCAATCACTCAGGCGCAGATTCTTTGGTGCTGAAGTTGGTACAAGCGGGATAATACTGTCCTCGCATGGAGCAAGACGCCAAATATTTCGTATAAAAATGTGATAAGTGACAACGCTACGCATTATTAGTACATCAACCGGCAGAACCCTTACATTCGGTTTTGTCCCCATGGCCGTTCATGAAATGGGGGATGGACATCGCCGGACCATTGCCATCGGCTCCCGGAAAGGTAAGGTTTCTTTTAATTTTGACTGATTATTTTTCTAAATGGGTGGAAGCAGGTTCCTATCAGAAGATTGGAGAATGCGAAGTGGTCGACTTCTTGTGGGAAAATATAATTTGCAGGTTCGGAATACCAAAAGAGATAGCAAGCGACAATGGGCCACAGTTTATCAGTGCAAAAGTTACAAAGTTCCTCGAAGATTTGAGAATAAAGAGAATCACATCTTCGCCTTATCATCCGAGCGCAAATGGTCAAACGGAGTCAACAAACAAAGTGATCATTCAAAACCTCAAGAAAGGTTGGAAGCGGCAAAAGGCAAATGGCCCGAAGAGTTGCCCGGAGTTCTATGGCCTACCGAATAACGGCCAAATAGAGTACAGGAGATATATTGATATATATAAGATGACTCAACCCCGTTTTAACTCATTATTTTTTAGTATCTTCAGACCCTAGACACCTAAAAACACCCTCTCAAGGTTCTCGCATGATCCAAGACCCAAACAAAGGGCAAACAACACAAATCAAGTGTCGGGAATCCCGTCATGCTAGTAAGTTTCTTGTTCTTCTTGTTATTATTGATTTTTGGGTGGTTCCAGCTCATGTGGTAGGTTGTTTTAAGTGGTTTAAGTTCTGTAAAATACTCTCCCAAGGTTTTCATATCAACCCTAGGTTATTTCAAGTCTTGCAAATGGATTACACCATATTTTAACATCAAAAGTTAGTTCTAGTGAAGAACAACACCTTTTTGAGGTTGTGTTGTCATTGAGGATAGTTGTGGGCTGTGTTTGGCTGAAATTTCAAGTTTTTGCTACTGGCTAAGATGAGTATAACAGACTACTAATTGTGCTTAAGCTTTCTTGTATGTTGGTTAAGTTGTTAGGATGATAAACTACAAGATAATACTTGGATTAGCTTAAGTCACTTCTATGGTGTTGTATTGCCATTGAGGGTTGTTGTAAGCTAAATATAACTTGGATTTCGACTTGAAGCTACTGTAGGAGGTATTTTTATTGTGTTATTTCATGTTCTTAAGGTTATCTTGATGTTTACTAAGTTAAATGGATGTACTAGACATGAACTAGTGAATAAAGTTGCTAATTGAAGATAGTTGGAGTTGTGGATTATTTTCTTTGTTATAAATATATGATATAAGGATGGAATCATTGATGAATGACTTCATTATAATGTTAATGATTCAGTTAAGTTAATATAAGAAGACTATAAGGGGTGATAATGGGGTTGAAGGGTGCTGA
The DNA here is from genome assembly GCA_000715115.1 of Nicotiana otophora. Classification (NCBI taxonomy): domain Eukaryota; kingdom Viridiplantae; phylum Streptophyta; class Magnoliopsida; order Solanales; family Solanaceae; genus Nicotiana; species Nicotiana otophora. The sequence continues at coordinate 6,843 of AWOL01S0014883.1, read as the reverse complement.
AGAGATTCAATCCGAGCTTGCCGCTCGTCGTGATATGTTGACGACTTGTTAATGAAATATTTTGTACCCTATTGTTGATGTTGTTCTTATTGTATTGCTCTCGTTGTTGTTATTGGTATATGCTATTGGAGGAGGCCCTTGTTACAAGGGAGATGCTGCCCAAATTTACAAAAAACGAGCTACTAGCTTAAGTTACAGACTTAGCCTTTATTCAGCATTGATTTTGAATCTCCTTATGCTATGGTAGATTGAGTTGAGTTATTTGAAGAGTTGCTTGGAAGTTGTTAAGGACTCAACGAGGCTAAGGTATGTTAAGTCTAAACCTTTCCTTCATTTTGGCATGATCCAGTAACTACATGTATTTAATAACGAGACATAAAGAGAAGTTCATATTCCTGAATTTATGTACATTGGCCTAGTCTCTTAAGTTACAGTATTCTCCCTTATCGGGACTTTCTATTATAAGTATTATCTTCTTCCAGTCAAGAGAGCAGAGAGTCTATATATATACAGTATTACAGTATTTTCACCAACATTGAGCTATAATCGATGGGCGGGCCCCTATTGGGCAACCTCTGATCAGATGGTATGTTATATACCGAGCCTACTGTGGTCGAGCGCCTATGAGCGAGCCCAGAATGGCCGAGATACAGAGCCTAGTATTGCCGAGCGCCTACGAGCGAGCCTACTACGGCAGAGCAGTTACACATACCGGGCCTTATAGGGCCGGACAGCTATTTTACTTATTATATTGAGAGAGTTGAGTCAGTATTTGCACCCGAAACAGGCCCGGAGATACCTGTTCGAGTAAGTGCTTCCTAAAGCAGCCGTGCATCAGCAGGATCAGCCAGAACGTCCTCCTCGGGGATAGCAACAGAGCCTGCAGGTAGACCTAATTCTGTGAACAAGTCAGAAGGGTTCAACCAAGTTCTTCATATACATAAATGGAAGCAAGGTAAATTAAAGTCATCATGATTTTTGGTCTTCCACCCGTATTTAATGGCTAGTTCTTTCCACAAACAAGTTTCAAGCGTTGTGACGTCCAAGATCTTCTGAACCCACCGGTTCAAATCTTCCACCACCGGTGGGATCCATCGAGTTGCTGAAACATGCGAAGGGTGAAGATACAGCCATAGAAGAATATATAGTAAAAGGAATACTATACAAGGAACTTGCGAGTGCGGTTCCAAGCAACCGGAAAGGATGAAGCCATTGTCCGAATGATGTCGTTGGTGGCAACTACAACGAACCGTTCTATCTACCCACGGTCGTTGTCATCATCCATGCTAGACAACAAAGCATGGTGGCCACGCTTGCAAAGGTTTATCATTCCCCCGCGAAAGATTTTGGGGGAATAGAGATTCATCATATGAGCTAGAGTTAGCTTCTCTCCATTTTCTTGGCACAAACGTCGGAGGCAGGCGATCATCCTCCATACTGAAGGACTTACCTATGTCAAACACACCTGGTAGCGAAGGCAAAATTCTGCAATCACGGAATCAAGCTCTCTGCTCAAAGAAAACGCACCCAAAGCAAAGGGATACGTGAAAAAGTATGTAAAACCTTCCTTGGGAAGGGTCACTCGCTTCGCTAGATCAGGAGCAATAATTTCCAACTCGTTGCAGCGGAAGTCCTCCTTCACAGAAGGAATAATGGAAGGACGAATGGAAGAAGGACACCTGCTAACAACCCATGTACGAGGGTTAGCAGTAGGAAATTTCTCTTCAAAATCATTCGAAGTACTAAGCCTTCTTGGGATGATGGAACCCACTATTGGAAGAACGGAATCCTCGGTTTTGTTCTTGCTCTTCGTAGAACCAGCACGCTTAGAGGAAGAAGCCATTGGAAAAGAAAAAGGAAAAGATTTTGTGTTTGAAGAAAATTAGAAAAAGGGTGGAAAACAAGGATGCAAATCAGAAGCTCAAGCAATTGTGAAACGCAAAGGAAAAGAAAATTGTGTATAAGTAAAATTTTGGCGGCTAAATTCATGGACATAATTACCTCAATAACTGGCAAAAGTTATGTTGAATCATGGGATGACGCATGTTCGGGGCATTAAATGCGAAGAGACGTGTGTCTAATCAACCGTCAGAGACCTTCAAAGGGAGTTAAAGTAATTTCCGCCAAAAAGGTGTTTCTACCAACTTTCCGGGGAAAGCAGGAGGACTATCTGTATAGGGTAAAATATGATATGACATGTGGCTGACTAAAAGGAGGACACGTGGAATCCAAGATGGGGGCGACTGAGGACCAAACACAGCCACTCTGCTTGTCACCAGAAAGGATAACGTTCATAAAAGTATATTAAATGCTCTGCGTCCGGTAGCATTTACTAAGGAATATTCTGCAGCATTAAGAGCGACGTGTCGTTACAGAGAATTTGACATTTATGTTCACCATTACATCTTCATCAATGACCCTCATAATTGACATTAAAGGAGGGCACGATCCTAGGACCTTTTTCCCTAAGACATACCTATAAATAGTGAGCTCAGTTACCATTGTAAAGGACACGATTTTCTTGGCTAAACTTACACTCTATTCTATACAAAGCTTTATACAATTTTACTTATTGCTTTTTAATCCCATCATCGCTGTGTCCGAAAACCGTGTTCACGGAATCACCATCTTTGCTATTTCAACTACACTACAAGGCTAAGTATTATATATTTCTTCGATTATTGTATTATTTCAGGATCAAATTAGTTCACTTGTCTAGAAACCATGTATAAATTCAACTGTACCGTTTTACGGGTAAACACTAATCTCTCAAAGCTGAAAGTTGACTCGATAACAACACAATCGCCTACAAAATTAGCCAAGTTATTATCATTATCCCATTCACCACTATGAAGAATGTATACATGATAAATTTCCATTGCAAAAAAAGGTGAAATTGAAATTTTTGTATGTTTTCTTGCTTTATCTCGAACAATCTATGTATAAAGTCGACTTCTTTGCTAATATCTCCTCTAAATCACGAACTTTTAGATTTTTCTTTCCTTGTTGATTTCTCTGCCAAATCAGGAACTTAGTGCAAATTCTGCTATTTGGAACTTGGAGAAGAGATCGTTGGTTTTTCAACTTGCATTGCAGCTTTTTGTGTTTTTTTAGCTAGAATAGGAACGTATAAACTTAGGAAGAAGAAGAATGGAAAATCACGAAAATTTTGCACCTGAAGATCCAAAATAAAAAAAAGGCATTAATGCTCGTTTTTTCCTGATCTGGCCTACTGCTTTTGGGCTACAAATTTGCAAACTTGTAAATGATCCATTTGGTTGCAATGTCAGCTGGTAGGGCAATTCTCTCTCTTTTATTCACCTTTTGCCTACTAAATATGTGTAAGGGGGTCTAACTAACCTTCCTGAAAGTACTTTTTTTGTTAAAATAAAAAAAGAATATTCTTTTATATCATGAAAAAAAAATAATCATTTGTTGAAATAAAAAAAAAATCTATCTATAACATGAAAAGAAAATATTATTAATAATATTTTTATTAAAGATGGGGGTGGGGTCGAGGGTGGGACTGGGGCGAGGGTTGGGGTGGGGGTGGGTAAGATTGAAAAAGAGTTTTGGAAAATATTTTCCCTTCTCTTGATAGGAAAAATATTTTCCTCCAATTGAAGCAAAATGAGTCCATGAGGAAAATGTTTTCCAAAACATTTAAGCCAACCAAACATGAAAAAATTAAAAAACATTATCCGAAAAATATTTTCCTTTCATACCAAACACACCCTTTTATCTTCAAATGTTAAGGTATGTGACTAGTTGCTAAAATATAAGCAACTAATTAAGGTATGTAAGAGAGAATTAGAGAAGCTGAGTCAAGAATAGAAAATCTTGCAAATACGAGTACCAAATTGGACATTAAGCCAAACTAAAAATTGATAGTATGATTTTGCAGTTACCATTCTACACTACAAAGGTACGCCATAAAAATATTTTATGCAAATTCATTCTTGTCCACTAACTTGCATACGTACTTTCCTATCAAAATAAGATTTAAAAGTGACATTGAGAAACAAGTATTCCTAATCTTTCCCCTCACATAGTCACAATCTCGCAGTTAAGTTTTACAAAGAAGTAAATCGTTAAGGATCATGTAAGAACATGATGCAATAAGAAATAAAACATCCATATAATCAGATATAGGTTTCTGACCTTGTCCAAGTCAGTTTTATCAAGTAAAGGATGAAAATTATAATCATTTTCGGAGAAGTATATTTAAATTACTCTGAAATAACATATATTACTAATATTGCTCATACCAAACATAAACAATAAGAAATCGTTAAGGATCATGTAAGAACATGATGCAATAAGAAATAAAACATCCATATAATCAGATATAGGTTTCTGACCTTGTCCAAGTCAGTTTTATCAAGTAAAGGATGAAAATTATAATCATTTTCGGAGAAGTATATTTAAATTACTCTGAAATAACATATATTACTAATATTGCTCATACCAAACATAAACAATACATGCAAAATTAGTTCTCTAAAAATCCAATAAAGAAGTTTAAGCCCAATTGAACCAAGTTCTTTCGACTGCTGTAAGTCAATTCCAACATGTGATTATCAAAATTGCATAAAAACTAGCTACAATAAAGATATGATCACTCTAAGAGAAGCTTGAGCTAGGGGGTGCACCACCGAAACCTCCTGCCCCACGCCCGAATCCAGGTCTTCCACCACCACCCTACAGGTATAGAATGATAGGTTAGATTGAATTTACTTTTAGAGTTTTTGTACCAAGGCAGACAGCATAAGCAATCATTCCAAATTTTAGTCCTACGCTTAACAAAGGAAAGATAGAACCAAGTGACCCAAAAAAAGAAAGGTAGCATTATGAAGCTTTCGTGAGTACTAATAATACATGGTTTACATTACAAAACAGCCAAAAGGATTTGTTATCTACTATTAAACGGAAACGTGCTAAAAATACCCCTAACGTATTAAAAATGGCTCAAAATATCTTTTGTTAACCTTTGGGACCAGAAATACCCTTCATGTTTGTTTTCCAACTCAAATCTACCCGAGATTAATGGACCAACCTGGGTCATTTTTTGGACTGAAAATAGACATGTGGTACGCCATTAGGATGCCACGTGTATATATCAAGAAACAAATAAAACCCACCACGTTTCTTAGAAATTACCCAAAGACCCGCTGACCCAAAACCCACCCGTCTCTTCTTCAACATTTATCATGATATTGGCGGTAAGCACTTCAGGAGTCGAAACATATAAAACTGAACATTCCGAAATTTCTTCAACTCTTTTACTGCCATGGTTTTGAATCATTCTTGCATTATTTTAAATATGAATAGTTAAATTTCAAAATTAAAGAGGAGTCATTATTTAGCCTATGGTTTTTCTTTGGTGATCGTACTCCTACTTCTTCATTTCTATTTTTCTTCGTGTTTTTTTAATCTGTGCAGCTAATGGACTCCCATTTCTAGCAATTGCAACTTTCCTGGTAGTTTGATTGGTCTTTTTTTGATTAACTTGTGATTTGCAGGGAATTGGATGATGAACTGTAACATTCTCTTAATGATTAATTCGAGACAAGGGGAATAAATGATGAACTTTGTGTATCTTACATCAATACAGGACAAAGAAAGATTGTGTTTATTGGTTGGATGGAAAAAACCAAATCGTTCATGGAGAGGAAAGAGACAGAGAGACCGGTTTTTGGGTCAGCAGGTCATTGGGTAATTTTTAAGAAAATAGGTGGGTTTTATATACATGTGGCATGCTTATAACATGCCAAGTGTCCTTGTTTTAAAGGTCCAACTTGGTCCATTAATCTCAGGGGCAGATTTGAGCCAAAAAACAAACGTGAAGGGTATTTTTGGTGCCAAAGGTTAACGAAGGGCATTTTTGAGCTATTTTCAATACGTTAAGGGCATTTTTGGCCCTTTTCCAACTATTAAAATTACCACAAACTCTTAGATAATCAGCTATACTATGGACTCTAAAGGCATTACTTGACTAAAGGAGTGCTTAGTATGGGGCATCTTCCACTAAAACTTATCATGCAGTACATGAGCATAAACAGTGAATACTGCAGAATGCAATGTATGAATTGGGAATACAGAATCTCAGAGGACAGCTATGAGGTGAAGTGTAGAAGAAGCTTAAAAAGTCAAGTCAAATGAGGAACAATAACTAAAAACGATGCAATAAGCTTGGGATCATTTTTACTCAATAGTATCAGTGCAATAATGTGAGACGCAATAGGTGAACAATCAAATGCATTAGGTGAACCAACAAAAACAAAGATTGATCACAAGAATTTCATGGAACAGAAAATTGTCACAGTCTAGAGGTGAGAGTATCCTTTCCCCCTTACTACTAATGCTATATGATCTACTCAAATAAGAAGTGAAGATGGCGTTAGAAATGTGAAAGAACCACCTGCCAAAAGTGGAACTTCAAGTGTAAGCACTAGAGCAGTGCAGACAAAGTGTCATTAACCATAGCAATGCAGATAAAACACAGAAATAGTGTTGCTAGTTCCAAATAGATCTATCAAAAACACTTCAATTGAACAAAAAGATATGAAAAACGACAGGGTATAGGGAGAACAGTAATTACCCTGAATGCAGGCTGGTAGTCAGCTGGGGCTCCACCCTTGTCGCCTCCAAACTCACCGGGGGGGCCTCTTGGACCAGCACGATAACCTTCCCTGTCACCAAACCTTGGCCTATCTCCCTCAAGCCTAGGTGGTCCACTGGAAATCCATCAATACCCCAATGTCAATCCAATTTAGTTGACATAGTAATTATAGAATTTAAGAAAGAAAAAAAAAGTTTAGACACATAAGCTATATATATATA
>AWOL01S0014882.1:131105-157604 GCA_000715115.1 Nicotiana otophora | reverse complement strand
TCATGCACTTATGACACCGGGTCTTGGCACACACATTGGTAGAAGTTGGTATTTTATTATTTTTCTTAGAATAAAAGTTTAACCAATGTACGATTGACATATTAGTTGGCTTGCCTAGCTGTAGGTGTTGGGTGCCATCACGACTAATAGGTGAAATTGGATCGTGACAGACATTTTATTATGAACCTCCGAAATGAGAAGTTATTAATAATATTAGCATATAAGATGTTCAATTTCTGTTAACAATTAAATAATTTACACAAAATTCAAGTATATGAAGTTTCGATCTTTTACTATTTCCTCTAACAATTTACAATACAATTCCAGTAATTTAATTAAATAAAAGATGCAATTATCATAAGAAATTCATGGTTTTAGTCCTAAACTACCCGAACATAGCATAATTCGTAACTACATACGGGCTCTCGTCACCTCGTGCGTACGTAGCCCCCACAATTAGCAACAATTTTTAATTCAAATCACCTATGGGGTAAATTTCCTCTTACAAGGTTAGACAAGAGACTTACCTTGTCTCAAAGCCCACTTCCTGATCAAAATGTCTCATTAAAAATCCCAATTCGATGCCGAAAAATCTGAAACTATCCAAATATTGTATACATTAATTAATACATGCTCAATTATTCGAAATTTGACTATTAAATTAATTATCCAACCCAAAATAGTAAAATTCCTAAAATGCACCTCGGCCCCACGTGCCCGGATTCTGAAATATTTTGAAGGAAATCGTTACCCATAATCTCAAGAACTCAAATATACAATTTCCATCCAATTCCATAACCATTTTTGTGGTTAAAATCTCATTTTTGTAAAAATCTAGGTTTTTCATCTAAACCCTTGATTTCTAAAATTTACCAGTTATAATCTACCCATAATCTATGTATTTAACTCAAAGTGTGTAGAATTAACTTACCTTCAAGTTGCTAGTTAAAATCCCCTCTCAAAGAGTTCCAAAATCGACCAAGAATGGAGGAAATATAGGCAATAATGGCTGAGCCTCGTCCCTTTTTAAGGTTCTGCCCAGACAGTATTTACGCACCTGCGGAGGTGTGACCGCACCTGCGGTTCCGCTTCCTGGATCGCTTCTGCGGTTCGTGATAGCCTCCCCTTTTCTCGCATCTGCGGCTTGGGGCTCGCTTCTGAGAGCTCTCACCTGCGGCTGCCCAAGCGCAGGTGCGGTTGCAGCAGAAGCTGGAAGCTTCAGCTGCTGCTCCAACTTCCAAAATTGATCCGAGCCTAGTCCGTTAACCCCCGAGGCCCGCCCAAACATACTAACAAGTTTGAAATCATAATACGGACTCACTCGAATCCTCGAAACGTGTAAAGAAACATTAAAACTAAGAATCATACCTCAAACTAAATTGATTCAACATAGAAATTTCAAATTCTTCAAACTTACTACGAACGCGCCGAAATATACTTATACTACTCGGAATGACACCAAATTTTGCGTGCAAGTTTTAAATCACCATACGGAGCTATTATCGAGCTCAGAATTTCAAACGGACTTCAATTAATCCAAAACCTACTCCAAACCAAATTTAAAGAACATTAAACCTTCAAATAGTTAATTTTCACTATTAAATGCCGACACGTTCCCGGGTTGTCCAAAACCCAATTCGAACATACGACCAAGTCCAAAATTATCATAGGAACCTATTGGAACTATCAAATCTCGATTTCGGTGTCGTTTTCTTAAAATGTTGACCGAAGTCAAACTTGGGCCTTTAAAGTCAAACTAAGGAACCAAGTGTTCCGATTTCAACCCGGACACTTCCAAATCCCGAATCAACCATCCCTGTAAGTCATAAATTAATAAAAGCACATACGGGGAGTTTTATTTAGGGGAACAGGGTTCTAAAAGTCAAAATGACCGATTGGGTCATTATATTCTCTACCTCTTAAACAAACATTCGTCCTTGAACGGGTTTAGAATTATACTTGGAGTGCTGAATAAATGTGGATATCTGCTCCGCATGTCCTCCTCGGCCTCCCAAGTCGCTTCCTTGACTGGTTGGCCCCTCCACTAGACTTTCACCGCAGTAATCTTCTTGGACCTCAACTGGCGAACCTGTTTATCAATAATTGCATCTAGTTCCTCTTCATAACCCAAACTCTTATCTAGTTGAACTGTGCTGAAGTCTAACACATGTGATAGGTCGGCATGATACTTTCGGAGCATTGATACATGAAAAATCGGATGAACTCCTGATAGACTGGGAGGCAAAGCAAGCTCATAAGCAACCTCCCCAACTCGTCTCAATACCTCAAATGGGCTTATAAACCTTGGGCTCAACTTGCCCTTTTTCCCAAATTTCATGATTCCCTTCATCGGCGAAACCTTCAAGAGAACTTTTTCACCCACCATAAACGATAAATTACGCGTTTTCTGTTTCGCGTAACTTTTCTGTCCGGACTATGTTGTACGAAGGTGCTCCTGAATTAATTTTACCTTTCTAAAGCATCCTTCACCAAATCAGTACCATATAACTTAGCCTCACCGGTCCCAAACCATCCGATGGGCGAACGACATCGCCGACCATATAAAACCTCAAATGGAGCCATCTCGATGTTGGATTGATAACTGTTATTATAAGCAAACTCGGCCAAAGACAAGAAACGATCCCACTGACCTCCAAAGTCAATCACACATGCCCTGAGCATATCCTCCAAAATCTAAACTTTCCGCTCTGACTGCCCGTCGGTCTGCAGATGAAAGGCTGTACTGAGCCCTACACGGGTCCCCAATTCACTATGTACTGCTCTCCAGAAATGTAAAGTAAATTGAGGGCCTCTATCTGATATGATGGAAATTGGCACACCGTGCAACCGAACTATCTCCTGAATATAAATCTGGGCCAACCTCTCCGAAGTATACGTAGTCACAACCGGAATAAAGTGTGCCGACTTGGTCAACCTATCGACAATGACCCAAACTGCATCAAACTTCCGCAAGGTCCGCGGCAACCCAACTACAAAGTCCATAGTAATGCATTCCTATTTCCACTCCGGTATAGTCATATGTTGAAGTAGGACACCTGGCCTCTGGTTCTCATATTTAACTTGCTGGCGATTTAGACACCTTGTTACATACTTAACTATGTCCTTTTTCATCCTTCGCCACCAATAATGCTACCTCAAGTCACGATACATCTTCGTAGCACCTGGATGAATAGAATATCGAGAACTGTGTGCCTCCTCTAGAATTCTTTTCCTCAGTCCATCCATATTAGGAACACATAAATGATCCTGGAGTCGCAGAACACCATCTGCGCCAATAGTAACTTCCTTGGAACCACCCCGTAGTACCGTTTCTCGAAGAGCCGTTAAGTATGGATCATTATACTGGCTAGCCTTGATCTTCTCAAATAGTTAACACTGGCCACAAAACACGCAAGAACTCGGCTGGGCTCTGAAATATCTAGCCTCACAAGTCTGTTAGCCAAGGACTGAATATCCAAAGCTAATGGCCTCTCCTCTGTTGTAATTAAAGCCAAACTACTTGTACTCTCTGCCTTTCTACTCAAGGCATCTGCAACTACATTTGCTTTACCCGGATGATACAGGATAGTAATATCATAATCTTTTAGTAACTCAAGCCATCTCCGCTACCTCAAATTTAGGTCCCTCTCCTTGAACAAATGCTGTAAACTGTGATGATCAGTGTAAACTTAATAAGACACCCCATAAAGATAATGCCTTCATATCTGAAGAGCGTGAACAATTGCAGCTAACTCCAAATTATGTACCGGGTAATTCTTCTCGTGGGGTTTGAGCTGGAGCGAGGCATATGCAATAACTCGCCCCTCCTGCATTAATACACAACCCAAACTAACACGTAAAGCGTCACAATACACTGTAAACATCCCCGAACCGGAAGGCAACACTAACACTGGTGTTGTAGTCAATGTTGTTTTGAGCTTCTGAAAGCTCACCTCACAATCATCGGACCATCGAAACGGAGAACCCTTCTGGGTTAATTTGGTCAAAGGTGCTGCAATAGATGCAAAGCCCTCCACGAACCGACATTAATAACCTGCTAAGCCGAGGAAACTCCTGATCTCAATCGCTGAAGTGGGACGATGCCAATTCTGAACTGCTGCGATCTTTTTGGGATCAACTTAATGCCCTCGCCCGATTACAATATGCCCCAAAAATGCCACAGAATTTAGCCAAATCTCACATTTGGAGAACTTAGCATATAGCTTTTGTTCCCGCAAGGTCTGTAGCACCACTCTCATATGTTGCTCGTGCTCTTCCTTACTGCGCGAGTAAATCAAAATGTCATCAATGAAGACAACGACAAATGAATTAATATATTGCCTGAATACCATATTCATCAAATCCATAAATGTTGCCGGTGCGTTAGTCAAATCGAAAGACATCACCAAAAATTCATAATGACCATATCTAGTCCGGAAAGCAGTCTTCGGAACATCCGAATCCCGAATCTTCAATTGATGGTACCTCGACCTCAAGTCGATCTTAGAAAACACACTAGCACCCTGTAACCGGTCAAATAGATCATCAATACACGATAATGGGTACTTCTTCTTAATAGTGACTTTGTTCAATTGGCGATAATCAATACATATTCGCATCGTTCCATCCTTCTTCTTCATGAATAATATCGGTGCACCCCAATGCGATACACTCGGTCTGACAAACCCTTTGGCTAGTTACTCCTCAAGTTGTTATTTCAATTCCTTCAATTCTTTCGGAGCCATGCGATATGGTGGGATATATATAGGCTGGGTATCTGGAGCCAAGTTAATACAAAAATCAATATCACGATATGGTGGCGTGCTTGGAAGATCTAAAGGAAATACATCGGAGAACTCCCGAACCACAGGCACTAAATCAATAGTCAAAGTTTCCGCAGTAGTATCCCGAACATAGGCTAGATTAGCCAAACAACCCTTCTCGACAAATAACCTGATTAGATGCACTGACAAATGAACCCTTCCACTCCAACCTAAGAAATTCCGGCATTGCCAAAGTATCAGTCTTAGCATGGTAATTTAGGATGGCATGATATGGGGATAGCCAGTCCATGCCCAGGATAATCTCGAAGTCAATCATATCAAGCAGCAGAAGATCTGCTATAGTCTCATAACCACAAAATGTTACAATACAGGACCGATAGATCTGATCCACAACAACAGAATTGCCCACAAGAGTGGACACATAAACAGTAGTACTCACGGACTCACGAGAAATATCTAGGAAATGAGAAAATAGAGATGACATATATGAATACGTAGATCCTGGATCAAATAATACGGAGGCATCTTTGTCGCAAACAGAAATAATACTTGTAATCACTGTATCTGAGGCCTCTGCATCTGGTCTGGCCGGATGACCTCCACCTCTAGGACGGCCCCTCCCTATATGCCCTCCACCTCTGGGTGGTCGGATGACTGGTGGAGCAACTGGTGCGGTAATCATAGGCTGCTGACTCTGCTGCACTGGTCTACCCCGAAGCCTGGACAAAATCTCCGCATGTGACTGAAATCCTCGCACTTATAACAACTTCTCGGTGCGATGGGCTACTGACTAGAAGTCTGGCCCTGGTGAGCTGAATGTCCACTAGAAGAACCCTGAATAGCTGGTGGGCAATAAGAACTCTCTAGCATAGCACTGAAATAAGGTCGCACTGGGGTACCCCGAGGAGGCGGTGGTGCTGGATATGGGGGCATGCTGGACTTCCCTCTCACGAACTGACCTCTACTCCCAGACGGAGCACCTCTGAACTCCCCAGAAGATCTAAATCGCTTATCCCTCATAACCTGCTCTTGGCTGCGCTGACACACACCCTCAATCCTTCGGGCTATCTCCACAACCAACTCATAAGAAGTCCTCATCTCGACCTCTCGGGCCATAGTGGCCAGAATGCCAGTACATAAACCTGCAACAAACCTCCTCACTCTCTCTGCATCAATAGGGAGTATCATAAGTGCATGGCGAGATAGCTCAGAGAACCTCACCTCATAATCAGTCACTGACATCTGACCCTGCTGGAGCTGCTCAAACTGGAACCACAACTCTTCCCTCTGGGAGGGTGGAATATACCTGTCCAGAAAAATACGGGCGAACTGTCCCAAGTCATGGGAGGAGAATCTGCTGGTCTGCCAAGAAGATAAGACTTCCACCATCTACGGGCTCTGCCCTCCAGCTGAAAAGTAGCAAAGTTTACCTCATGAGACTCCAATATCCTCATGTTGTGCAGTCTGTCCCTGCACCGATCAATGAAATCATGGCAATCCTCATGTCGCTCACCCACAAAGACAGAAGGATGTAGTCTAGTCCATCTGTCCAGTAGCTTCTGTGGCTTGGCGGCCGCAGCTGGTCTGGGCTCAGCTGTAGCTGTTGCCACTGGCTGGACTCCACCCGTGGGTAGTGCACCCTAGGTCTGATATACAGCAGCTGCCTGCCCATGAGCTTTTGCGGTAGGGGTTTGTGCTCCCCCGCCCGCCTGAGATGTGGTTGGGTCTGCAGGAAATAAACAGACCTGAGTCATAGTGTCCATGAATCGCAGCATACGGCCCATGACCTCCTAGAATCCCGATGCAGACGTGAAATCCACCAGAGCTGGCTCTTCCACGGGCACCTCTCCCTGTTCCTCAATAATAGGATCCTCTACTGGACCCACTGGTGGCATAACTGGAACAATTCTGGGATGTCCTCATCCCCTACCACGGGCTGGAGCCCTCCCTCGGCCTCTAACAACAAGGGGAGTAGCTCTTCCTTGTTCTGGAACCTCATTAGAGCGCGTTCTCACCATCTGTGAGAGAATAAGAGAAAGATATTTAGTATTACATTATTTGCTCGATGGGAGATGACGAAAGGTAGTTTCCTAACATCGTATAGCCTCTCGAAGATAAGTACAAACGTCTTCGTACCGATCCGCAAAACTCTATTAGGCCTGCTCATAACTTGTGAGACCTACGTGAACCTAGTGCTCTGATACCATATTGTCACGGCCCAAAGTCACCTATAGGTCGTAATGGCGCCCAACATCCCAGCTAGGCAAGCCAAGTAATGATTTAACCATATATTCAATTCTTTAAAAATTATCCGAGTAATCAAACTCTTCGAAATTTAAAAAAATTAAGAACAATATGAGAAAATAAGATAAATTAAAACACAAGAAAAATAATTAAATCCATGAATTCTACTAGTGTATATGCCAAGACCTGGTGTCATAAGTGTATGGGCATCTAGTAGGTTACACAAAATTCTAAAATACTGTTTGAAATAACATAGACAAAATACAAATACAAGAAAAGGCACTAGTTGCTGCGGAACGGCGCAGAAAGGCAGCTCACTACTAAGCCTTTGGATAACGTGGGTGTGCGCCGATAGGTCCTCCGATAGTACCTGTCTCAGGTCCTGCACGAAAAAGTGCAGCAATCGTAGCATGAGTACGCAAACACCGTGTACCTAGTAAGTATCAAGCCTAATCTCGAAGAAGTAGTAGCGAGAGGTCGACTTTGACACTCACTATGGGTCAATAATATTATAATATAATATATTAAATTAAACATGATTCTTAGGTGAACAACAACAATTTTTCTTAACAAGAAGAAATAATTAATTCCTTAAAATTCACTAATTTCCAATTTATCAATTAGCTTCACAAGCTACTATTAAAATATCAAGGTATCGTGTAATTATAATTATTAGGCATGATTTCTGTCGAGGTCGTACGGTTCGATCTAGAGTGTCGTGTACACTACCGAGGGATGTGCGGCACGATCCATAGATGCATCTATACTGCCGAGGCATTCGACCCGCTCTACAAGAAAGGAGAACATTTTCTTATGAACCTCCGGAATGAGAAGTTATTAATAATATTAACTTATAGGATGTTCAATTTCTGTTAACAATTAAATAATTTACACAAAATTCAAGTATATGAAGTTTCGATCTTTTACTATTTCCTCTAACAATTTACAATACAATTTCAGTAATTTAATTAAATAAAAGATGCAATTATCACAAGAAATTCATTGTTTGAGTCCTAAACTACTCGGACATAGCATAATTAGTAGATACGTATGGACTCTCATCACCTCGTGCGTACGTAGACCCCACAATTAGCAACAATTTTTAATTCAAATCACATATGTCGTAAATTCCCTCTTACAAGGTTAGACAAGAGACTTACCTTGTCTCAAAGCCCACTTCCTGATCAAAAAGTTGCATTAAAAATCCCAATTCGGTGCCGAAAAATTCGAAACTATCCAATTGTTATATAAAATGATTAATACATGCTCAATAATTCAAAATTAGACTATCAAATTAATTACCCAATCCAAAATGGTAAAATTTTTAAAGTTCACCCCGGGCCCACGTGCCCAGATTCCAATAATTTTCAGAGGAAATCATTACCCATAATCTCAAGAACTCAAATATACAATTTTCATCCAATTCCATAGCCATTTTCGTGGTTAAAATCTCATTTTTATAAAAATCTAGGATTTTCATCTAAACCCTTGCTTTCCAAAATTTACAGGTTATAATCTACCCATAATCTATATATTTAACTCAAAGTGTGTAGAATTAACTTACCTTGAAGTTGCTAGTTAAAATCCCCTCTCAAAAAGTTCCAAAATCGCCCAAGAATGGAGGAAATATGGGCAAAACTGGATGAGCCTCGTCCCTTCTTAAGGTTCTGCCCAGACAGTATTTTCTCACTTGCGGTTCCGCTTTTGCGGTGATTCCCTTCCCACATGCGCCCTTTCCACTTCTGCGACCACTGCCTTCGCACCTGCGAGCTCGCAGGTGCGCTTCCTGGATCGTTTTTGTGGTTCGTGTCAGCCTACCCTTTTCTCGCATATGCGGCTTGGGGCTCGCTTTCTGCAAGCTCGCACCTGCAGCTGCCCAAGCGCAGGTGTGGTTGCAGTAGAAGCTGAAAGCTTTAGCTGCTGCTCCAGTTTCCAAAATTGCTCTGAGCCTCGTCCGGTTAACTCTCGAGGCCCCACCCGAACATACCAATAAGTTTGAAATCATAATATAGACTCGCTCGAATCCTCGGAACGTGTAAAACAACATCAAAACTAAGAATCATACCTCAAACCAAATTGATTCAACTTAGAAATTTTAAATTCTTCAAACTCACTCTTAATGCGCCGAAATATACTTATACTACTCGGAATGACACTAAATTTTGCGTGCAAGTCTTAAGTCACCATACGGAGCTATTCTCAGGCTCGGAATTCTAAACGGACTTTAATTACTCCAAAACCTACTCCAAACCAAATTTAAAGAACATTAAACCTTCAAATAGTTGATTTTTCACTATTAAGCGCAGAAACGCTCCCGGGTTGTCCAAAACCCGGTTTGAACATACGCCCAAGTGCAAAATCATCATACGAACCTATTGGAACCGTCAAATCTCGATTCTAGGATTGTTTTCTCAAAATGTTGACCGAAGTCAAACTTGGGCCTTTAAATCCAAACTAAAGAACCAAGTGTTCCGATTTCAACCCGGACACTTCTAAATCTCGAACCAACCATCCCCACAAGTCATACATTAATAAAAGCACATATGGGGAGTTTTATTTAGGGGAACATGGTTCTAAAGTCAAAATGACCGGTTGGGTCATTACAAGAACACCCTTGCAACCTAAGGGGACTGGACGTATTATTCACATTGAATCCGAACCAGTATAAAAACCCCGATGTCCTTAATTCTTCCATTTTATTTCTGCTTTATTTATATTTTGTCCTTATCTTCAGTCGACTAATTAGTAAACTAGTCAACTACTTAGGGTACGAAAAGAAAAAGCCGACAATTCACCCCTCCCCTCCACTTGTACTGTCACAACCCAAAATCTCACTACATGCGTCGTGAAGGCACTTAGTCTCTAAGACTAGATAAGCCGATTACAATTACATTGCGAGCTATTTTTTTTTTGAAATAGATAATCGAAACCAAAAGCGAAAACAAATATAAAAACCTCTCAAGACTGGTAATACTGAGTCACGAACTCTAACTAAATATATGCAATGATCTCAAGGATCAAATATATAATACTGTTTGAATAAGAGTTGACAGTACAATAAAATAGAAAGACTCCAAGGGACTACGACGACCAAGAGGCTCTACCTTAAATCCTTGCGATCACACTCTAACCTCTATTTGAATCTGATATCTCCAATATCCGGCTCTGCACAAAAATGGGCAGAAGTGTAGTATGAGTACACCATAGTCGGTACCCAGTAAGTATCAAGACTAACCTCGGTGGAGTAGTGACGAGGTACAGTCAAGACACTCACTAGTTAAGTAACCTGTGCAATATAACATACAAAAATAATAGAAAGACAAATAGCAGAGATAGCAACAATAATCAACTAGTGATATAAACAACAAGTCAGCAAGAACACCATACATATTGCTCAAGTAAATAATGAATACAAGTACAACTAATTAATCAAGTCCTTCAAATATACGCCTTTTAAATGTAAGTCCTTCAAATATAAATCTTTCACATATAAGTTTTTCAAATAAAAATCTTTCGAATATAATTTTTTCAAATAAAAGTCACTCTGTGACACCTCATTTCATAATCATAAAAATACGGGTCTTAGCCCACTTTCATATTTTCACGCCAGCGCATGCCCATATCTCTATTACAACCGCACATACAACTCACACACCAAAATATCAATGTATATAAGATCCGCAAGATCAATTTATTTTCAATAAAGTAAGTTTACAATTTTAAAACCAAGTAAGAAATCAAAAATTTATTAAATTAAAACATAATAGCAATTTTTTTTATTCAAATAACTCAAACCTCAAAAATCAGTAAAACAAACAAGAAACACAAATCCTCATAGTCTCATACGAATGGCCAAAACCAACACAATACAACAAGGAATACAAAACACATAATAAAATCAAATAATACATCACAGAAAAAAAGAATAACCAAAGGCAAGTGCAGCCATAGAGAAATATCAACAAAGGGCACTCCCGAGGTACCGCCTCGTAATCCCAAATCATAAATAAATTTCAATCATTCCTTATATCACTGCGGGGACCTTCACATTTAGTTTTTTAAAACTTATTTTTCCCGAAATAGCATCCCCTGTTTTAGCCATCCTTACCACACCGCATGGCTTCTTGTAGTTCCCCTACTAGCCACTCGTATCAAAACCCCCTTATCTCACCGCATGCGTTTCAACACCCAGATCTTATACCACCGTATACGTATCAATATCACAATATATCACAATTCGCACCTCAAGTGCTCGATTATCACAACATAATACAACTTGCACCTCAAGTGCTCAAATATCATAACATATTATAAATTTCACATCAAGTGCTCAAATATCAAAACATATCACAAATTGCACCTCAAGTGCTCAAATATTACAACATATCACAAATTGCACATCAAGTGCTCAAATATTACAATATATCATAAATTGCACATCAAGTGTTTAAATATCACAACTTGTCACAGAAATCAATAATACATTATTTTCCATAATAAGGAGCCTATGACTCGACCATAAATCTTAACAAAAATATCCGGGGTGAACAACTCAACAAAATAATATTTTATAATTTAACATTTTGCCTCAATATGATTTACGACCTTGATAACTCAATACCAATTTCAACAACATGATCTGGAAAATAATTCATTAAGGAATAACGCCTTCTTTAATCCAAAGTTTTGGCAAATAGATTAATGCCTCATTTTAAACTTACTTAATAAATTATTTGCAAATGAATAATCCATAATGAAATTATCCCCAGAATTATCAACTCAACAAAAATACGGGATTCACATAAAAATCAAAGCGGCAATCACAACAAATTATCATATAAAAATAAATTCAACAAACAATGAATGAGACATGACAAATCAAGGATTTACTAAGTTCCAACAATTTGTTTCTAATTTAATACATAAGGGCGTCTACGAATTTCAACCAACATAATTTGCACATATAAACTAAGTACGTACTCGTCACCTCGCGTACATAATTTTCAATTACAAAATTTTCACATAAGACTCAATGCCTAAGGGGTAATTCCCACACTAAAGGTTAGGCAAGATACTTACCTTTTGAAGTTATGCCGATATTTCACAATAGTCTTCTTGCTTGAATTGACCTCCGGACAGCTCAAATCTATCCAAATTAATTGTATAACTTCATTAAAATTCATTAAAAATAATTACGGATAATAAAATATCAACTTAGAATTTTACATTAAAAAGTCAACCAAAAGTCAACGCGGGGCTTACCTCTCGGAACCCGACAGAATATTTACGAAATTCAAACACCCATTCCGATACTATTTCAACCATACCAATTTTATCAAATTCTAATAACAAATCGTAATCCAAATCTTGAATTTTCGTTTTTGAAAAGTTTTACAAAAATCTCAATTTCCTCAATTAAAACTCGAATTAAATGATGAATATAATCCAAGATTCATAGAATATAATCGCTTTCGGGTATAGAACACTTACCCCAACCAAGCTTGTAAAAAGTCCCTCCAGAATCACCCAAAAGAGAGCTCAAAAATTCCCAATCGAAAATGACGAAATGACCATTTTTGGTCCTTAACATTCTGCCCAGTTTCCTCTTCTGCGGACAAATTTGCGCTTCTGCGAAGCCGCTTTTGCGAGACCCATCTCGCTTCTGCGATGCTCACTGGCCAGTTGAAGCCTCGTATATGCGGAAGCATTTTCGCTTCTGTGATGCCAAATGCGCATCTGCGATGCCCTTCCACTTCTGCGCCTTCTCTGCCCGCCTCTGCGATCACGTAGGTGCGGGATATTCTTCGCACCTGCGACCACTGCCCAGACCTGTCCATTTCGCTTCTGCGACCTCAACCTTGCTTCTGTGATTGCACATCTGCGATCAATTGCATCGCAGATGCGATAACACCAATGGCTGCCAAAAAACAGCTTTTATAACAATTTTTCAAACAATCCGTAAACCTTCTGAAATCTATCCGAGGCCCTCGGGAACTTAACCAAATATACCAACACGTCCTAATATACAATACGAACTTAATCGAGACTTCAAACCAAGTCAAACAACGTCGAAATCACGAATCGCACCTTGAATCGAATTATGAGTTTTTAAATCTTCCAACTTATGTAATTTGCACCGAAACATATCAAATCAATCCGGAATGACTTTAAATTTTGCACACGATTCATAAATGACATTACAAATTTGTTTCAACTTCCAGAATCGGAATCCGACCCCGATATCAAAAAGTCAACTCCCGGTAAAACTTTCTAAAAATCTTCCATTTTCCAACTTTCGCCAAAATGTGCCAAATTATCCTATGGACTTCCAAATACAAATCCGGACATACGCCTAAGTCCGAAATCATCATACAAATCTATTGACATCATCAAAATCCCATTCCGGAGTCGTTTGCTCAAAAGTCAAACTCCGGTAAACTCTTTTCATTTAAGCTTCAAAAATAAAAATTGTTCTTTCAATTTAATTCCGAATCTTCCGAAAATCAAACTCGACCACACACACGGGTCATAATACATTTTTACGAAGTTACTCGGGACCTTAAGCCACGGAACGGAATATTAATTCTCAAAACGACAAGTCGGGTCGTTATATGTATTTTCATCCCCAACCTTGCAACGTCTAGAACACCAACCAAACGGTCTCCAATGGCCTCTATCTATGCAAAATATTAATTAACAATGTCAATTATGCTAATCTGGTCAAATCTCTATATTACTAACTTTCAAGCTTCGAACTGAATCTTAGTATTCTACCCGTCAAGTACCATATATTTAAGATCAAAACATGTCCGATATCTCAATCTTAACTTAATATTCTATTATATTTCTACAAATTAGTACTCGGATTCAAATGATAATACCTGGAGAAAAATCCGTTTAAACTTAAAAAGCAAATATTCGAAAACAGTACCTAATATATTAAGGTCTCCACTAATGCACCGTAACCTCCTGAAGATACATTGTGAAAAAAAATCCAAACTTACAAATATCTAATCCTTAAAAGTCAATCTTATGTAAGCATTCCTCCCCATCGTTGGCTAAAGCATTATGTCCACTAGTTATGATTATATCACTAGTTTATTATGGTTCTACCATTGTTACTTCTCTGACAAAAGAATCACAACAATAAATATATTCAATGTAACGCTATTGAGCCACAGGATTCTCAATACCATATATAATATATTAATAGTTACGATCATAGATATAGAAAGAAAGAAGATAGAGTTAATACCTTAGCACTCAATTTGTCGTACACTATAATGCCGAAAGCCCGAAATTGAATCCCTCTTTACTTTTAAGCTTGAATAAACATAACGCTCCTTTTTCCTAATCCAATTTGCTCACAGTAAGTAAACCCATGAATTTTAGAAGGCGTAACTAAGGTCGATGTATTGTATTCTCCAATTTGATGTCAAACCTATCAACTTCCTTTTTTTCTCCTTTGTATTGTTTGTCTCTAGGTTTTTCTTCAACACTTCCAATTTTTACAAATTTTCATGTCTAAATTCATGTATAAATCTTGTATTTAATTCACAACTAGTAGGAATCACTTACCTCATGGTTGATGGTGGAAATGGTGCTCATAAATCGTCCCCCAAATCGGCTCCCATGAAAAAATGGAGTGGAAATGAGTCCAACCCCCGTCTTTAACAGAACACTGCCCAGAACCGTTCTTCTTCACGTTCGCGACAAATGCCTCGCGTTCGCGAAGGCCAAATGTTCCTGCCCCAGTATTTTCCCTTCGCGTTTGCGTGACCAGTGTTGCGTTCGCGAAGGCCTGTCCATGCAAGGTATCATGTTCGCGTTCAAGCCATCGCGTTCGCGATTGACCCTTCGCGTTCGCGTAGTTTCCTCAGTCAATCCCTCCACATTCGCGAACTACACTTTGCGTTCGTGAAGGCCAAAACCCAGCTGCCTCAAAACTCCTCTTTGCGTTCGCGACCCACTGATCGCGTTCGCGAAGCACAAGATAGCAGCCACCATTTTCCTTCTTCGCGGATGCGGGACTCCCTCCGTGTTCGCGAAGAACAAAACCAGAACCAGCAAACCAGCAGCAGCTTTTCATCCGAATTCGATCCGAAACCACCCCAAAATACATTCGAGGCCCCCGGGACCCCGTCCAATTATACCAACCTATCCCAAAACACAACACGAACTCTCTCGAGGCCTCAAATCGTATCAAACAATATCGAAACCATAAATTGTGCATCGATTCAAGCCTAATGAACTATTGAACTTCTAACTCCAACATCCGATGCCGAAACTTATCAAATCAAGTCCGATTGACCTCAAATTTTGCACACAAGTCATTATTTACATTTCGGACCTGCTCCAACTTTCGGAATCTGAATCTGATCCCGATATCAAAAAGTCAACTCCCCGGTCAAACTTCCAAACTTAAATTCTTGTTTTAGCCATTTCAAGCCTAATATAACTACGGACTTTCAAATAAAATTCTGAACACGCTCCTAAATCAAAAATCACCATACAGAGCTATTGGAACTCTGAAATCCCAGTTTTAGGGTCGTTTTCTCAAAATGTTGACCGAAGTCAAACTTTGCCTTTTAAGGCTAACTTGAGGAACCAAGTGTTCCGATTTCAACCCGAACACTTCCAAATTCCGAACCAACCATCCCCGCAAGTCATAAATCAATAAAAGCACATTCGGGGAGTTTTATTTTAGGGAACGGGGTTGTAAAAGTTAAAATGACCGGTTAGGTCATTACAGTATGAAGGATCGGTACGGAGACGCCTGTACTTATCTTCTAGAGGCTATGAAGTTTAGGAACAATATCACTTCTTTCTTATTCTTTCGTGCAATTTTATTCTATCATCGATGATCGAACCATTCTATTCTTATTCTCTCGCAGATGGCGAGAACACATAATACATCTACCGACAGACACGGACCAGAGACCCCGGCGGCAACTATGACCAGGGGTAGAGGTCGAGGCCGAGGTCGTGCTAGAGGTCGAGACAAAGGCAGAGGCAGAGCTCAAGATAGATCTCAAGCAGCGGCACCCGTAGTTGAGCCTCAGGTGGATCTTCAGGAGGAGGTTCCAGCTCAGACTATACCTATTAGACCAGTTCAGGTCCCGGAAGTATTCATAGCTACTCCAGTGCTTCAGGATGCTTTAGTCCGTTTGGTGAGTCTTACGGAGGGCATGGCCCAGAATGGTACATTTCCAGTAGCACCAGCCATTATACAGGCTAGGGGGGAGAGCACAAACTCCAACTACTCCTGCTCCGGAGCAGATGGCTCCCCAATATCAGTCTCCAAAAGTCCCGTCAGTTGGGGTAGTTCAGCCAGTTATTGCGGTTGTTGCGGCCCAAGCTGGTGAAAGACCCGACATGTTTTCTGAGGCCTTATTGAGATTGGACAAGTTTACTAAGATCTTTCCAGTTCACTTCAGTAGTACACCTTATAAGGACCTATAAGATTATCTTGACCACTGCTATGAGGTGCTGCAGAACATAGGAATAGTTGAAAGCAACATAGCTGATTTTGCTTGTTTCAGATGACCGGTTCCACCAAGAAGTGGTGGAGGGATTACGTACTTTCTAGACCAGTGGATTCGCCTGTACTTACCTGGGAGCAGTTCTCACAGCTATTTCTGGAGAAGTTTGTTCCTATTACATTGGGAGGAATACCGCATGCGGTTTGAGCATCTCCAGCAGGGAAGTATTACTGTTTCCTAGTATGAGAATCGATTTGCGGACTTAGCACGGTATGGCATCGTCTTGCTTCCTACTGAAAATAAGAGAGTGAGGAGATTCATTGATGAACTCACTTATACTATCTGGCTTCAGATGGACAAGGAGACAAGGAGACAAGGAGTGATATTTCATTCTACACACCTGTGAATATTGCTAGGCGGATCTAGTTAGTTCGTGCACAGGAGAGAGGGCCAGTGTCAGATAAGAGGCCCCGTCATTCCAAATATTTTAGAGGTGCCTCATACGGAGGCAGGGGTACTTATGGTAGGGGTCATCCTCCTAGGCCATTTTATTCAGCACTTCAGGCATCTCACGATGCTTCAGGGAGTCATGGTCCTATTATGCCTTACTCTGGGCAGCCAACACTTAGTACCCATTCAGCTCCTATTAGTGCACCATTACCCAGAGTCAATACAGTGGTTATCCGGCCTGTTTGGGTCAGCTTCAGCTTCAACAGCCACGACATCGGGATGAGTGTGGGAACATTGGTCACATCAGGAGGTACTACCCTAGGTTGTCGAGCAACAGATCTCGACAGTATTCTCGTGCCATCATACCGGCACCAGTTGCTACACCGCCCGCCCAACCAGCTAGGGGCAGGGGTCAGACAACTAGAGGTGGAGGTCAGGTCATTAGAGGTGGAGGACATCCAGTTAGAGGCCATCCCAGAGATATATTTCAGAGTGGTGTGGCCTATCCCCAATTTTATGATTTTCCAGCTAGGCCTGAGGCCGAGTCATCTGATGCCGTGATCATAGGTATTGTCCCAGTTTGCCATATAGATGCTTCAGTTCTATTTAATCCAGGATCTACTTATTCCTATGTGTCCTCCTACTTTGCTTCATATTTGGTTGTGCCTCATGATTTTGTGAGTGCTTCTCTGTGTGTGTCCACACCGGTGGAAGATTCTGTTATGGTAGATCATGTCTATCGTTCGTGTGTGGTTACTATTGGGAGTCTTGAGATTAGCGTGGATCTTCTACTTCTTTATATGGTAGATTTTGATGTCATCTTGGGTATGGATTAACTGTCACCCTATCATGTTGTATTGGACTGTCACGCCAAAACGGTGACCTTAGCTATCCGGGGTTACCTCGAAAAGAGTGGAAATGCACTCTTATTCCACCAGCAGGGTTGTCTCTTATGTGAAAGCTCGACGTATGGTCGAGGAAGGGTGTCTAGCTTATTTGGCTTATATTCGCGATTCTAGTCCTTCTATGGATACAATTCCAATTGTCCGTAAGTTTCCAGATGTATTTCCTGCAGATTTGCCGGGGATGCCATCCGACAGAGATATTGACTTCTATATTGATTTGGCTCCGGGAACCCAGCCCATTTCTATTCCACCATACTGTATGGCTCCGCCGGAACTAAAGGAGCTGAAGGAGCAATTACAAGACTTGCTTGATCAGGGATTCATTAGACCTAGCGTCTCAGCCTGGGGTGCACCAGTGTTATTTATAAAGAAGAAATATGGTTCAATGCAGAAGTATATAGATTAACGACAGTTCAACAAGGCTACTATCAAGAACAAGTATCTATTGCCGAGAATTGATGACTTATTCGATCAGCTTCAGGGTGCCAAGGTATTTTCAAAGATCGATTTGAGTTCTGGTTACCATCAGTTGAAGATTAGGGCATCTGATGTCCCTAAGACATCTTTGCGGACTCGGTATGGGCATTACGAATTCCTAGTGATGCCATTTGTGCTAACAAATGCCCCAGCAGCATTTATCGATTTGATGAACTGGGTATTCAAACCCTAATTGGATTTTTTGGTGGTTGTATTCATTGATGATATCTTGATTTACTCCAGCAGTCGAGAGGAGCATGAGCAGCATCTTTGGATTGTACTTCAGACTTTGAAAAATAATTAGTTATATGCCTAATTTTAAAAATGTGAATTTTGGTTAGACTCAGTTGCCTTTTTGGGGCATGTAGTATCGGCTGAAGGTATAAAAGTGTATCCTAAGAAGGTTGAGGCAATTCAGAATTGGCCTAGACCTACTTCAGCTACAAAGATCCGGAGTTTCCTGGGTTTGGCAGGTTATTATCGCCGGTTTGTGGAGGGGTTTTCATCCATAGCATCCCTACTGACCAAATTGACCTAGAAGGGTTCCCCAATCATATGGTCAGACGAATGTGAGTTGATCTTTTAGAAGCTCAAGACTGCTTTGACTACGGCGTCAGTGTTGGTATTACCCACATGTTTAAGATCTTATACGGTGTATTGTGATGCATCTCGCGTTGGACTT
This sequence comes from Nicotiana otophora, assembly GCA_000715115.1. Classification (NCBI taxonomy): domain Eukaryota; kingdom Viridiplantae; phylum Streptophyta; class Magnoliopsida; order Solanales; family Solanaceae; genus Nicotiana; species Nicotiana otophora. The sequence goes on along the minus strand of AWOL01S0014882.1, from coordinate 138,580 downwards.
GGTGCAGTATTGATACAAGATGGAAGGGTGATTGCATATGCGTCGCGACAGTTGAAAGTTCATGAGAAGAATTATCTTGTTCATGACTTAGAATTGGCAGCCATTGTTCATGTGCTGAAGATTTGGAGGCGTTACCTTTGAGGTATCTCATGTGATGCATTTACTGATCATCGTAGCCTATAGTATCTATTCAAACAAAAAGATCTCACTTTGAGGCATAGAAGATGGTTGGAGTTGTTGAAATACTATGATATCACCATTTTGTATTACCCCAGAAAGGCCAATGTGGTGGCCGATGCTTTGAGTAGAAAGGTTGTGAGTATGGGTACGCTTGCGTATTTTCTGGTTTGAGAGGCCGTTAGCTGCAGATGTTCAGACTTTGGCCAATCAGTTCGTGAGGTTAGATATTTCAGAGCCCAGTCAGGTTCTAGCTTGTACAGTCGCTCGGTCTTCTTTATATGAGTGTATCAGAGAGCGACAGTATGACAATCCTCAATTTATTGTCATTAAGGACACGGTGGTGCCAAGTAGGTTGATGTGGGGGAAGATGGAGTTCTATGGATGCAGGGTCGTATTTGTGTGCCTAATGTGAATGGGCTTCGTGAATTAATTCTAGAAGAGGCCCACAGTTCCCGGTATTCTATTCATCCGGGTGCTGCCAAAATGTATCAAGATTTGTGGCAACATTATTGGTGGATGAGAATGAAGAAAGATACAGTTGCATATGTAGCTCGGTGTTTAAATTATCAGCAAGTCAAGTACGAGCATCAGAGACCTGGTGGTTTGCTTCAGAAATTAAAAATTCCTGAGTGGAAGTGGGAGCGTATCACTATGGATTTTGTTGTTGGGCTTCCACGGACTCGGAGGAAGTTCGACGCAGTATGGGTCATTGTGGATAGGTTGACCAAGTCAGAACATTTCATTAGAGTAGCAGTTACCTATTCTTCAGAACGTTTAGCGGAGATTTACATATGCGAGATTGTCCGCCTTCACGGTGTGCCCGTATCTATCATTTCTGATCGTGGTACGCAGTTCACCTCGCACTTCTAGAGGGTTGTACAATGTGAGTTAGGCATGCAGGTTGAGTTGAGTATAACATTTCATCCTCAGACAGACGGACAATCCGAGCGCACTATTCAAATATTAGAAGATATGCTTTGCGCTTGTGTTATGGATTTTGGAGGTTCTTAGGATCGATTCTTACCACTTGCAGAGTTTGCCTATAATAACAGCTACCAGATGAGCATTCAGATGGCTCCATATGAAGCATTATACGGGAGGCGATGTTTTTCGCCAGTTGGCTAGTTTGAACTGGGAGAGGCTCGGTTGTTAGGCACCAATTTGGTACAAGATGCCTTGGATAAGGTCAAGATTATTCAGGATCGACTTCGCACAGCGCAGTCTAGGCAAAAGAGTTATGCCGACCATAAATTTCATGATATTGCATTTGTGGTTGGAGAAAGAGTATTTGTCACGACCCAAAATCCTAACCTATCATGATGGAGCCTAAAAATAAATTTAAAGCAGTATTAATAGTAAAAGTTCTCATAACCGGGATAGAAAACCCAAAACATAATGCGGAACTCCCAACTACCGGGGTGTCACCGAGTACATGATCATGTACAACGGAAGATAGTCTAATACAATGTCTAAAGAGTAAAAATTGAAATACAAGTAAAGATAACGAATGAGGGTCAAGGTCTGCATAGGTCATGCAGCTACCTCAATTGTCTCCCGAGATCCTGACTCCACACTCAACACCCGCCGTGACCGGAGCACCTCAAACAGCGCAATGTATCGAGGGCTCAAATTCCCCTTCTTTACGGACATCATAATAGCCGTCATGGGTGAAACCTTCAGCAGGACCTTCCTGATAGTATAACTCTTCTGTCTGGACTGCACCGTGTGAAGCCGCTCCTGAATCAATTTAACCTTGTCCAATGCATCTTGAACTAAGTCAGTACTCAATAGCCTAGCCTCCCCCGGCTCGAACCAACCCACCGGAGATCTACACCGTCTCCCATATAAAGCCTCATACGGAGCCATCTGAATGCTCGACTGGTAGTTGTTGTTGTAGAGAAACTCTGTGAATGACAGAACTGTAAAGCATAACAACTGTAAATAGGGAAACAGGGTTATAATACTCAAAACTGTAAATGGGGGAATGGGGTTGTAATACTCAAAACGACCGGCCAGGTCGTTACATTCTCCCCCTCTTAAACAAACATTCGTCCTCGAACGGGTTTAGAATTATACCTGGAGCCTCAAATAAGTGTGGATATTTGCTCCGCATCTCCCGCTCAGTCTCCCAAGTAGCTTCTCCGACCGGCTGTCCTCTCCACTGCACTTTCACTGAAGCTATGTTCTTTGATCTCAACTTTCGAACCTACCGGTCTAAAATGTCCACCGGCTCCACATCATAAGTCAAATTACCATCCAAGTGCACTGTGCTGGAATCCAAAACATGAGACGGATCCCCGATATACTTTTGGAGCATAGATACATAAAACACTAGATGAACAATGGATAGACTAGGCGGCAATGCAAGTTCATAAGCGCCACATCTCCAATCTTCTTAAGCACCTCAAACGTCTCAATATACCGATGGCTCAACTTTCCCTTCTTCCCGAACCTCAACACACCTTTCATGGGTGAAATATTGAGCAGAACCTTCTTCCCAGCCATGTAAGACATATCACGGACCTCCCGGTCGACATAACTCTTATGTCTAGACTATACCATGCGAAGTTGCTCCTGAATCAATTTAACCTTTTCCAAAGCATCCTGAACCAAATCAGTATCAAATAGCCTAGTCTCTCCCGGTTCAAACCAACCCACCAGAGATCGACACCGGATCCCTAATAGTGACTTCCTTGGCATCACCGTGATAAACTGTGTCCTAAAGGACAAGCAGATGAGGGTTATCATATTAACATTCTCTGATACGATCATAGAGAGAAGACTGGAAAAACACACAAGCCAAAACTCAGCTCGGCTCGGAAATATCCAATCTGACAAACTGGTTGGCCAAGGCCTGAACATCCAATGCTAAAGGCCTCTCTGCTACCGGTAAGTACACTAAGCTGCCCAAACTCTCCGCCTTACGACTCAAGGCATCGGCCACCATATTGGCCTTTTCGGGATGATAGAGAATGGTCATGTCATAATTCTTAAGCAACTCCAACCACCTCCACTACCGCAAATTAAGATCCTTCTGTTTAAACAGATGTTGTAGACTCTGGTGATCGGTATAAACCTCATAATGGACACCATACAAATAATGCCGCCAAATTTTCAAGGCATGAATAATAGTTTCTAACTCAAGGTTGTGGATCAGATAATTCTTCTCATGTACCTTTAATTGTCTGTACTCATAGGCAATCACCCTACTGTCTTGAATCAGCACTGCATTGAGACCAATACGCGACACGTCACAATACCCAGTAGAAGACCCTGAACCTGTAGGCAACACCAATACTGGGCTTTAGTCAATAGTAGGAGTATCTGCATCAACATCTCTCACAAAGGCCAAATATGACAAACATCACTTCCTAACCATACGTTGGGCCTTTAAATAAGAAATTACTCTGTTAGGAACATAGTCTAGAGAACCTCTCTATTCGACTTTCGAAAACCCCGACATCACCAATGTCACAGTTTTTGCGTGACAGTCCAGAATAGCATGACTTGGAGACAACCAATACATAACCAAGATTACATCGAAATCAACCATACTAAGCAATAAGAGATTAACTCTAGTCTCCAGTCCCCCAATAGTTACCACACATGACCGATACACACGGTCCATAGTATCGCCAATCGGCGTAGATACACGAACAGGTGAAACTAAGGACTCACAGGGCATATCCAAATAATGAGAAAGTACGATGATACATATGCATAAGTGGTACCAGGGTCAAATAATACAGAGACATCCCTGTGGAAAACTAAGATAATACATGTGATCACTGCATCTAAAGAAACAATATCTGGTCTAGCAGGAACAGCATAGAATCGGTCCTGACCGCCACCTGAACGGCCTCCCCCTCTTGGACGACACCCGACTGGCTGAGTCCCACCCCGGGCGGGTGGTGTAACTGCTGGTGCTGGTGTCGTCGGCCGAGAACTCTCTTGTGGAGCCCCACTCAACAACCGAGGACAATCTCTCTTGAAATGACCAAATTCTCCGCACTCGAAACAACCCCTCCTATGACGGAATTGCTACTCCTGATAACCAGAGGAATTACCTGTAGAAGCCTGAGCGGCTGAGGCATGGTGAGAACTCCGTGCTCGTAGTGCACTGAATGAAGACTGGCCTGAGGTAGCCGCATGATGTTCCCAGACCTTGACCATCCTTCGTTATCTTTACTTGTATTTCAATTTTTACTATTTAGATATTGTATTAGACTATCCTCCGTTGTAGATGCATGTACTCGGTGACTCCCCAGTTTTGGGAGAGATTGTATTGGGTTGCGTTTTTATTTCTGCTTCCAAAGGTTTTTCTTAAATATTAACTGCTTCCATATCTTTTTTAAGTTTTTGGTTATGTTGGAATAGTTGAGTAATTGCCTTGCCTAGTTTATGATAGGCGCCATCACGACGGTTGGTTTTGGGTCGTGACAGTATTGCTCTGGGTTTCACCTATGAAAGGTGTACTGAGATTCGGAAAGAATGGCAAGTTGAGCCCTAGGTATATCGGACCCTTTGAAATTCTTGAAAGGGTGGGTGAAGTAGCTTACAGGCTTGCACTACCACCTAGTTTATCAGCAGTTCATCCAGTGTTCCATGTGTCTATGCTCTGGAAATATCATGGTGATTTGTCCCATGTGTTAGATTTTAGCTCAGTCCAATTAGATAAGGATTTGACTTATAAGGAGGAGTCGGTAGCTATTCTAGCCTAGCAGGTCTGACAATTGAGGTCTAGGAGTTTTCCTTCAGTTCGGGTGCAATGGAGAGGTCATCCGGTGGAAGCATCTACCTGGAAGTCCGAGTCGGACATGTAGAGTAGATATCCACACATTTTCAGCAGCTTAGGAAATTTTCTAATTCCATTCATGGACGAACGTTTGTTTGAGAGGTGGAGAATGTGATGACCCAATATGTCATCTTTAATTTTAAACATTCATTTTCGTGTTCTGAGTCCTCGAATAGCACCTTTCAGCATTCTTCGACTTGCGTGCGCAGTCCGTAAAGTTTTCCGAAAAGTTTTTATGTGAAAAATTAATAAAAATGTGAAATAGTGCTTCAAAACTTATTTGAGTTGACTTCGGTTAACGCTTTGAGCAAACAGAACCGGATCATTATTTTGAACGTTCCGGTACATCCGTAGCATGATTTGGGGCTTAGGCGTACTGTTACGACCAAAATTTTTCTCCGTAGGATGTCGTGATGGCACCTAGTCTTAGGGGCTAGGTAAGCCTAACGCTAACTGAATTAGTGGCAACTCAACCAAAATTATTAAATATAAAATAGAAATTTTCTACCACCCCAAAACCGGTAGTACAAGTCACAAGCTCTATAGAGTTTACTAGAAAATAAATCTCTAAATACAACTGTTCCAGAATAGAATCAACAATGCAGGAAAATATCAGAAGGTGACTATAGGGCCTGAGAACACGACATCAGGTATATCCTAAGTCTCCACATCAATGTCCAATCAATTAGCAAGATTATCAACAACACTAGGGTACCTGGATCTGCACAGAAATGTACAGAAGAATAGTATGAGTACACCACAGCGGTACCCAGTAAGTATCAAGCCTAACCTTGGTAGAGTAGTAATGAGGCCGGGTCAAGACACCTACCAGACATATAAACCTGTAAAAAATGCTACATAAAGCTAACAAAGTAAAAATATCAATATAAGGCCAATAATAGAAGAATTTCCAATACAAATCAACAATGAAAATAATGAGAGCACGGGAGGCATCCAGCAAACAATCAAGCAATTGAGCAACAACACAGTCAGAGTACAAATATAATATAAAAATGGCACGGCATCATCCTTTGTGCTTTTACTCTCGACCTTACCATGAAATGATGAATAATTGAAACACAATTCCAACTTGAACATAGTAAAGCATCAAATGAGTTAATAAGCCAATTTAGTATTTAAATAAGGTAAAATAGTGGAGATGTTGTGCAAATAGAATATCAATTGAGTTTAGTTTATAAAAATATGAGATCCAATATAACATTGTATTTATACAAATTAAGACATTCAATCAAATTTTAACAAGATAAACATGAGTTTTATTAAAGCAAAACATATTATCAATTTGTCACATAATTACACGACAATATGATAATGAGGAAGTTGAGGTATCAATTAGAGTAACAATATAATCACCATTTAAATTAGTAGATCTTCGAACAAGATATGAGTTTTTATTTCTGAAAGACACGCAAGTGGAATAGCTTGAAAATTCTTTCATTTACCTATGCTAAATTCTCAACAACTTAACATATCACGTAAGATGCATGAATCTCAAAAGAAGTCCATATTGTTCCATTTTTAATATATTGTGATTTAAGGAATCACAGTAACCGCCCTAGCATGAAATGAATTGTAAGAATCACAATCGGAATTAACCTTAATATCACAATAGTTTCATATTTGTACATTTGTTGCGACGTGCAACCCGATTCCTCACAATAATAATCATATATGTTGCGCCATGCAACTCGATCCCTCTCAATATTAAAATATATCTGTTGCAGCGTGCAACCCGATCCCACTCAATATTAAATCATATTTGTTGTGGCGTGCAATTCGATTCCTCTCAATATTAAATTATATCCGTTACGACGTGCAACCCGATCCCACTCCATATTAAATCATATCTATTGCGGCGTGCAACCCGATCCCACTCCATATTAAATCATATCCGTTGCGGCGTGCAACCCGATCCAACATAATATTAATCATATCTGTTGCGGCGTGCAACCTGATCCCTCTCAATAATTACCAACCAATTTACAACAAACTACGGCATACCACAAAATCAAGAGAAATGGCGAGGCTACACAAATAAATCACAACTAATGAAAAAGGCTACACAATAGCTCACGAAATCAAATAACAAGGAAATGTCAATCCATAAGCCATGGCACAATTTATGAGCATCAAATAACAATTAAGGCATGTAGCAGGTAAAGCATGCATTCAACGAGTGATTACAATCAATAATTAGCATATAAGGGTGAACTTGACAACAAGGATGGAACATGTGCTAACAATCTCAAGTAAAGCACGTATAAACAATTCTAACAACAAAAGATATAATCATGAAACGATATTTACAATCAATTGTAATAAAGGAGCCTAACGGTCCAAACCGGTCAAATACCATATATAGGTTGTGTACCCACTCGTCACATTACGTACACCACCTTCACATAACATCAATGACACAATCATCCCAATTCCTAAGGGGTGATCCCCCCCCCCCAAAGTTAGACAAGACACTTACCTC
>AWOL01S0014882.1:65873-130917 GCA_000715115.1 Nicotiana otophora | reverse complement strand
CCCAATTCCTAAGGGGTGACCCCCCCCCCCCAAAGTTAGACAAGACACTTACCTCGACTAGCGTTAATTCAATCCACTGGTATGCCTTTTCCTCGATTATCCAATTTCGAATGAATCGAATCTAGCCAAAAATATTAATTCGATACAGTCAATACAAGTTATAGGAATTAATTCCAAATTAAAATACTAAAGTTTCCAACAAAAATGTGAAATTCACTAAAAACTTGCTAGCGGGGCCCACATCTCGGAACCCGACAAAAGTTATAAAATATGAACGCTCATTCAACCACCAGTCCAACCATACCAAAATTACTAAATTTCGATAACAATTCGGCCCTCAAATCTTCAAATTTAACCAAGAGGGTTTCCAAAATTTTTCAACTTAAATCACCAATTAAATGCTAAAAATAGCAATAGATTCGGGTAATTTGAGCAAAATTGAGTTAAGAACACTTACACCGATGGTTATAACTTTTTGTACAAAACTCCAAATGACAAATGATTTGACTTTTCGAAAATTAGACATCAAGGGCTACAACGTTTATGTTTTTCTCATCTCTCAATTCCTTATGAATTTCGAGATATAAGCTTCCAAAGTCAGCCCTATGCAGCATCAATTTCTTCTTTGTGATATCCAAACTCTTCCCAGATTGCCTGTATTTTATCCATCATAACGTTTTTTACACAACCACAAATGCCAAATGGTTTGATGTTATGAAAACTAGACACAAAGGGCTACAATTTGTATTTTTGGATCATCTTCAAGTTCCTTATAGATTGCGAGATATAAGCTTCCAAAGTCAGGTCAGTGCAGCAGGATTTTCCTCTACGCGATAGCGAAAAGGCTTCCACGATCGCGATTCACAGTGTCCAAATAGCAAAATTCCTCTTCACGATCATGATGCATACCTCTGTGGCCAAAAACCAACAATTAAAACTGGCCTAGAAATGGTCTGAAACCACCCCAAAACTCACCTGATTCCCTCGGGTATCCCGCCCTAACATACCAACAAGTCCCATAATATAACGCGGACTTACTCGAGGCCTCAAATCACATCAAACAACGTCAAAATTATGAATCGCGCCTTGAATCGAATCATGAGTTTATGAATTTTCTAAATTCTATAATTTACGCCGAAATGTATCAAATCAATCCGGAATGACTTCAAATTTTGCACACGAGTCTTAAAAGATATAATGGAGATATTCCAATTTCCAGAATCAAATTTCGACCCCAATATCAATAAAGTCAACTCCCGATCAAACTTTCTAAAAATTTTCTATTTTCCAACTTCTGCCAAAATGCGACAAATTGTCCAACGGACATCCAAATCCAAATTCGGACATACGCCTAAGTCCGAAATCACCATAAGAATCTATTGACATCATTAAAATCCTATTCCGGAGTCGTTTTCTCAAAAGTCAAACTCCGGTCAACTCTTTTCATTTAAGCTTCAAAAATAAGGATTGTTCTTCCAATTTAATTTTGAACCTTCCAAAAACCAAACTCCACTGCACATGCAAGTCATAGTATGCATTACGAAGTTTCTCGAGAGCTTAAGCCGTTGAACGGGATGCTAATTCTCAAAACGACAAGTCAGTTCATTACACGTACGCCCGAAATTTAATTTAGAGGTTCCTAGCTTGAGTTATCGCCATTTATTGAAAAGTAGAAGTTTGAAAATTTAAAGATTTCAAAGTTTGACAGTGAATTTGAATTTATCAATATCGGTCTCAGATTGAGATTTTCAGAGTTGGAATAGCTCTGTTATGTCATTTATGACTTGTCTGCCAAATTTGGTGCCAAACGGAAGTGATTTGACGCGATTTGGACGTCCGATTGATAAAATAGGAATTCTTAAGTTTCATTGAAAATTTCATTTGATTTGGTATCCAATTCATAGTTCTAGGTGTTATTGTGTTGTTTTGATCGTGCGAGCAAGTTCGTATAAAGTTCTTGGACTTGTGTGCATATAAGGTTTGGAGCCCCGAGGGCTCGGGTGAGTTTCAGATATCCTACGGACCTTTTGAACTTTGGAAAAATTTGGTTTTTGAACTTCAGCTATCATCTGGTGCATTGTGGTTCGCGATCGCGAAGCCATTCCTAGCGATCGCGAAGAGTTAATTATGAGCTGCCATGACCCAATTCTATTTTAGGCCATGATGGCGCCCAGCACCATTCCTAGGCAAGCCAACAGTAGACAATCTAGCGATTTCCCATTTTAATAAGTTTTTCAAGTAAATAGCTTTCCTTAATTTAAAAAATTTAATAAATAACAAATTTAGAATAATTAAAACGAAATCAACTAAATGCATTCATAACCGCAGAAATAAAGCCAAAGCCACCAATCTAATAGTGTGTGCCAAGACCTGATGTCACAAGTATATAGGCTACAAGTAGAATATACAAAATATTTCTGCTCTACTGTCTGACCAAAAAAAAAAAAGACTCTGGCTGCTGCAGAACGGCTCGGAAGGGCAGTTCACCGTGTAGTCTCGTAACCAGGATCAAGCGTGCGCGCCGGACTGATACGATGCACCTGCCTCAGATCCTGCAAATTTACGTGCAGAAGTGTAGCGTGAGTACATAAACAACTTATACGTGATCGCGGCCAAGCTCTCGCGATCGCGATGGCTAAACTGAAGAGCCCAGGAAAAGGCTCTACGCGAACACGAGAGAACCTATGCGAATGCGATGCACTGGGCCATCTACTCCTTGTGAATGCGGGGCCCGACACGCGAACGCGTAAGGCAACTGGGTTGCCCAGGCCTAGGCCCAGGCTTCTACGTGAACACGGCCTGCCCAATGCGAACATGAAGGCTAAAGGGTCCAGGCCTCTACGAACGCGACCTTGCCTATACAAACACGAAGGGAAAAACTCCGGTCCCCAAATCCTTCACTGCGAATGCGAGGGTCTATCCGCATTCGTAGGAGGAAACCAGAACAGAACATCTGGCGTTTTCAACTTAACTCTAGGCGGTCCGAAACACACCCGAGCCCCTCGGGACCCCGTCCAACTACACCAACAAGTCTATAAACATAATACGGACTTGATCAAACTCTCAGAACACGCAACACAACATCAAGACTAAGAATCACACCCCAAACCAATTGAATCAAAAATATGAAATTCAAGTTCTTCGATTTACTCCCAACGCGCCGAAACGTACTTAAACTACTCGGAATGATACAAAATTTTGCGTGCAAGTCTTAAATAACATTACGGAACTATTCCCGGTGTTGGAGTTCCATTTGGAACTCGAAATCACGAAAACCTACTTCAAACCAAATTTAAAGAACTTCAAAAATCTTCAAAGAACCAACTTCCACTATTAGGCACCGAAATGCTCCTGGGTCATCCAAAACCCGATCCGAACATACGCCTAAGTCCGAAATCATCATAAAAACCTATTGGAACCATCAAATCCCGATTCCAAGATCGTTTACTCAGAACGTAGTCCGAAGTCAAACTTGGCCTTTTAAGGCTAACTTAAGGAACCAATTGTTTCGATTTCAACCCGAACCCTTCCAAATCCCGAACTAACCATTCATGCAAGTCACAAAATAGTAAATTCACATATGGGGAATCTTATCTAGGGGAATAGGGTTCTAGAAAGCAAAATGATAGATCGGGTCCTTACATTCTCCACCTCTTAAACAATCGTTCGTCCTCGAACGGGTCTAGAATCATACCTGGAGTGCTGAATAAGTGTGGATATCTGCTACGCATGTCCTCCTCGGAATCCCATGTCGCCTCCTCGACTAGTTGGCCCCTCCACTGAACCTTTACCGCAAAAATCCTCCTAGACCTCAACTGGCAAACCTGCCTATCAATAATGGAAACTGGCTCCTCGTCATATCCCAGGCTCTCATCTAACTGAATCGTGCTGAAGTCCAACACATGTGACAGGTCTGCATGATACTTCTGGAGCATGGATACATAGAAACACCAGATGAACTCCTGATAGACTGGGCGGCAAGTCAAGCTCGTAAGCAACTTCCTCAACTCGTTGCAACACCTCAAATGGGCCTATAAACCTTGGGCTAAACTTGCCCTTCCTCCCAAACCTCATGATTCCCTTCATTTGCGAAACCTTCAAGAGAACTCTTTCACCCACCATAAATCATAAATCATGCATTGTCTGATTCGCGTAACTCTTCTGTCTAGACTGTGCTGTGCGAAGTTGCTCCTGAATCAACTTTACCTTCTCCAAGACATCTTTCACCAAATCAGAACCATATAACTTAGCCTCGCCGGGCTCAAACCACCCGATGGGAGAATGACATCGCCGACCATATAAGGCCTCAAAGGGAGCCATCTCGATGCTAGACTGATAACTATTCATGTAAGCAAACTCGGCCAAGGGCAAGAATCGATCCCACTGCCCTCCAAATTCAATCACACATGCTTTGAGCATATTATCCAAGATCTAAATTGTCCGCTCCGACTGTCCGTCGGTCTGTGGATGAAATGCCGTGCTGAGCTCTACACGGGTCCCTAACTTACTTTGTACTGCTCTCCAGAAATGTGAGGTGAACTGAGGGCCCCTGTCTGATATGATAGAAATAGGCACACCATGCAACCGAACTATCTCCTATATATAAATCTGGGCCTACCTCTCTGAAGTATACGCAGTCACAACTGGGAAGAAATTTGCCGACTTGGTCAATCTGTCAAGAATGACCCAAACTGCATTTGACTTTCCCAAGTTTCACGGCAACCCAACTACGAAATTCATAGTAATGCGCTCCCACTTCCACCCAGGTATAGTCATATGCTGAAGTAGGCCACCTGGCCTCTGGTGCTTATACTTAACTTGCTGGCAATTTAGGAATCTACCTATATACTCGACTATGTCTTTCTTCATCCGTCGCCACTAATAGTGATGTCTCGGGTCACGATACATCTTCGTAGCACTTGGATGAATGGAATACCGAGAGTTGTGTGCCTCCTCTGAAATCCTCTCCCTCAAGCCATCGACGTTGGGAACACATAGACGACCCTGGAGTCGCAGAACACCATCCTCGCCGATAGTAACCTCCTTGGCAACACCCTGTAGTACCGTCTCTATAATAACTATCAAGTGAGGATCATCAAACTGTTGGGCCCTAATTTGCTTCAATAGTGAAGATCGAGCAACGACACATGCAAGAACTCTGCTGGGCTATGAAATATCCAACCTCACTAGTCTGTTAGCCAAGGACTGAATGTCCAAAGCTAGTGCCCTCTCTTCTACTAAAATGAATGCTAAGCTACCCATACTCTCTGCCTTCTGCTCAAGGCATCCACGACTACATTCGCCCTGCCCGGATGATAAAGGATGGTGATATCATAATCCTTCAGTAACTCAAGCCATCTACATTGCCTTAAATTGAGACCCTTTTGCTTGAACAAATGCTGCAAGCTGCGATGAGCAGTGTAAACCTCACAAGCCACTCCATAAAGATAATGCCTCCAGATCTTAAGAGCATGAACAATCACGGCTAACTCCAAATTGTGCACATAATAATTCTTCTCATGGGGCTTTAGCTGACGCGAAGCATATGCAATAACTTGCCCCTCCTGTATCAATATACAACCCAAACCAATGCATGAAGCATCGCAATACACAGTATACATACCCGAGCCGGAAGGTAACACTAGAACGGACGATGTAGTCAAAGCTGTCTTGAGCTTCTGGAAGCTCACCTCACAATCATCGGACCAACAAAACGGAGCATCCTTCTGGGTCAATTTAGTCAAAGGTGCTCCAATAGATGAGAAACCCTCCACAAACCGACGATAATAGCCTACTAATATCAAGAAGCTCCTAATCTCAGTCGTCGTAGCAGGACGAGGCCAACTCTGAACTACCTAAATCTTCTTGGGATCCACCTTAATACCCTCGCCTGATACAACATGCCCCAAGAATGCTATAGAATCTAGACAAAACTCACACTTGGAGAACTTAGCATATAGATTTTATTCCCGCAAGATCTGAAGCACCACTCTCAAATGTTGCTCGTGCTCCTCCATGCTATGTGAGTAAATCAAAATGTCATCAATGAAGACAATGACAAACGAATCAATGTAAGGCCTGAACACCCTGTTCATCAAATCCATAAATGCTGCTGGGGCATTAGTCAAGCTGAAGGACATCACTAAGAACTCATAATGGCCATATCTAGTACGAAAAGCAGTCTTCGGAACATCCGAGTCCCGAATCTTCAACTGATGATACCCCGATCTCAAGTCGATCTTAGAGAACACCCTAGCACCTTGTAACTGGTCAAACACATCATCAATACGCGACAAAGAGTACTTGTTCTTAATGGTAATATTGTTCAGCTGTTAGTAATCAATGCACATCCGCATAGTCCCATATTTCTTTTTCACAAATAACACTGGTGCACTCCAAGGTGATATACTTGGTCTGACGAACCCCTTTGTTAGCAACTCCTCAAGCTGCTCCTTCAACACTTTCAACTCTTTCAGAGCCATACGGTATGGTGGGATAGATATAGGCTGGGTAACTGGAGCCAAATCAATGTAGTAATCGATATCACGATCTGGTGGTATGCCTGGAAGATCAGAAGGAAACACATCAGAGAACTCCTAGACTACTGGTACTGAATCAATCGTTAGAGGCTGTGCGGTAGTATCCTAAACATAGGCTAGATAAGCCAAATAACCTTTCTCGACAATGTGTTGAGCCTTCATAAAAGAGATGATCCAACTAGGTGTGCTGACAGACAAACCCTTCCATTCTAGTCTACACAACTCCGGCAACGTAGGTAATAGTCTTGGCATGGCAATCAAGGATGGCGTGGTACGGAGATAACCAGTCCATGCCCAGGATAACCTCAAAGTCGGTCATATCGAGCAACAGCAGATTTGCTCTAGTCTCATAACCACAGAATGTGACCACACAGGACCGATAGATCTGATCCACAACATCAGAATTGTCCACAGGAGTGGACACATAAACATGAGTACCCAAGGACTCACGATGAATACCCAGGAACTGAGTAAACAGAGACGACACATATGAATAGGTAGACCCTGGATAAAATAATACCAAAGCATCCCTACCGCAGACAGAAATAGTACATGTGATCACAGCATCTCAGGCCACTGCATCTGGTCTGGCCGAAAAAAGCATAGAACCTAGGTAGTGCGCCGACCGGCTGGCCTCCACCTGTCTGAACAGTAGCTGGATGACCTCCCCCTGCCTAGCCTCCACCTCTAGGACGGCCCCTACCCGTCTGCCCTCCGCCTCTGGGCAGCCAGACGGCTGGTACTATAATCAGGGGCTGATGACCCTGCTGTTCTGCCTTACCCCGAAGCCTGGAGCAGAACCTCCGCACATGACTAGGATCCCCGCTCTCGAAACAACCTCTTGGTGCAGTGATTTGCTATCCTGAAGTCTGACCCTGATGGCCTGAATACTCATTGAAAGAACCTTTAATGGCTGGTGCGTGGTAAAGACTCCCTGGTATGACACTAAAATAGGGTCGCACTGGAGCACCCTGAGGAGGCGGCGGTGCTGGATATGTGGGCCTGCTGGGCTGACCCCTTATGAACTGACCTCTGCCCCCAGCCGGGGCACCTCTAAACTCTCCGGAATAATAAACCATCTTGTCCCGCTGCATCTGCTCTCTACCCCTCTGACGGAAACCCTTAATCCTCCGAGTTAATCTCCACCACTAGCTGATAGGAAGTCCCAATCTCAACCTCCCAGACCATAGTAGCCTGAATACCTGAGTGCAACCCTGTAACAAACCTCCACACTCGCTCCGCCTCTGTAGGAAGTATCATAAGTGTTTGGCGAGACAACTCAGAGAATCTCGCCTCATAATTGGTCACTGACATCTGGCCCTGCTGGATCTGCTAAAATTGGAACCGCAACTCTTCCCTCTAAGAGGGTGGGATATACCTGTCCAAGAATAGACGTGTAAACTGGTCCCAAGTCATGGGAGGAGAACTTACTGGTCTGTCAAGAAGGTAAGACTGCCACCACCTACGGGCCTTGCCCTCCAGCTGGAAAGTAGTGAAATCCACTCCATGGGACTCCAATATCCTCATGTTGTGTAGTCTGTCACTACACCGATCAATGAAGTCTTGTGGATCCTCATGTCGCTCACCTCCGAAGACAGGAAGGTGTAGCGTAGTCCATCTGTCCAATAGCTTCTGCGGCTCGTCGGCCGCAGCCGGTCTAGGCTTAGATACTGCTGCTATAACTGGCTGGGCGCCGCCCACGGGTAGTGCACCCGTGGTCTGATATAAGGAAGTCGTATGCCCTGGAGCTTGAGCACAAGGGGTCTTTGCCCCCGCTCCCGCCTGAGATGTGGTTGGGTCTGCTGAAAATAGACCAGCCTGGGTCATAGGATCAATGAACTGTAGCATACAACCCATGACCTCCTGAAAGCCCGGTGCTGACATGAAATCGACCGGGGATGGCTCCGCTGTGGGCACCTCGTCCTGCTCATCGACAATAGGATCCTCTACTAGATCTAATGGTGGTACCATTGGGGCAACTCTGGGACAGCCTCATCTCCTACCTCGGGCAGGTGCCCTCCCCCGGCCTCTACCTCGGCCTCTAGCTATAGGGGGAGCAGCCCTTCCCGGTTCAGGAACGTCTACCATATGCGTTGTCACCATCTGTGAGAGAATAAGAGAAAGAAACTTAGCACACCATCAACTACACGATAGGAGAGGAATAATGAGTAGTTTCCTAACACCCTATAGCCTCTCGAAGATAAGTACAGACGTCTCTGAACCAATCTGTAAGACTCTATTAGGCCTGCCCATAACTTGTGAGACCTGCGTGAACCTAGAGCTCTGATACCATGTTGTCACGGCCCAATTCTATTTTAGGTCGTGATGGCGCCCAACATCGTTTCTAGGCAAGCCGACAGTGGACAATCAAGCGATTTCCTATTTTAAAAAGTTTTTCAAGTAAATAGCTTTCCTTAATTTAAATGATTTAATAAATAACAGATTTAGAATAATTAAAATGAAAGAAGCTAAATAAATTCATAACCGTAGAAATAAATCCAAAACCACCAATCTAATAGTGTGTGCCAAGACCTGGTATCACAAGTGTATGGGCTACTAGTAGAATATACAAAATAATTTCGCTATACTATCTGAAATGAGAAGACAGAACAATGACAAAAAAGAAGACTCCAGCTGTTGCAGCATTGGTCAGAAGGGCAGCTCACCGTGTAGTCTCATAACCGGGATCAAGCGTGCGCGCCAAACTGATACCCAGATGCACCTGCCTCAGATCCTGCATATTTAAGTGCAGAAGTGTAGTGTGAGTACATAAAAAACATGTACCTAATAAATATCTAGTCTAACATCGAAAAAGTAATGACGAGGGGTCGACTGCGACACTTACTATGGGCTAACAGTAATATGCCAAAATTATAATTAAGCATGGATTACATGAAAATACCGAAACTCCACAACAGGAAGCAGTAATTAATCCTTTCACAAATATTAAGTCCCGAATTCATTTTTCCATCATTTAGCAAATTACATCTCAAGCCAATGAAGCAATATCAAATATAATTGGATCCAAAGATTTATCACACGCAAATCATGCTGAGGTCGTACGACCCGATCCAACATAATATTTAAACTATGCATTGTAGAGGGTCGAACGACACGAACTATAGATGCATCTATCTGCTACCGAGTCGTTCGACCCGCTCCACAAATAGGAAAAATACTCTAAATAAACACAAATTCTCAATAACAGTCGAGTGTTCCATTCACAACTTCAAGTAAGTGAAGTTTAACGTTTTAAATATTCTTTTAGAAATTTACAATATGACTTAGGCAATTAACTTAACAAGTAAGGGTGCAAACATCTCAAGTATAACACGATATGAGTCCTAGACTACCCGGACAATAGCATAATTAGTTGCAACGTACGGACTCTCGTCACCTCGTGCGTACGTAGCCCCCACTAATAGAAAACACACGTTAATTAATTCACCTATGGGGTTAATTCCCTCTTACAAGGTTAGAAAAGAGACTTACCTCATCTCAAAGCTTACTTTCCGATCCAAGATTGTGCTCAAACCCTCAATACGGTGCCGAACAATCCAAAACTAGTCAAATGGTTTAACAATAAATCAATACATGTTCAAAAGTTCATATTCCAAATATTGAAGGGATTACCCAGGCCCAAATACATGATTCCTAAAATTCACCCCCTGGGCCCACGTGCCCGAATTCCGAAAATGTTCAAAGAAAGTTGTTATCCATACTCTCGCGAACTCAAATATATGATTTTTACTAAATTCCATAACAAATTTTGTGGTTAAATCTCATATTTGTCAAAAACCTAGGTTCTCACCTAAACCCATAATTTACACTAATTTACATGTTATAATCTACCCATGATCTAAGTATTAAACTCACATTGTGTGGAATTACTTACCTCAAAGTGCTAGGTGAAATCCCCTCTCCAAGAGCTCCAAGAATCGCCCAACAATGAAAGAAAATGAGCCAAAATAGCCTAAGTCCCATTTTTAAAAGATGATTATGCCTAGGGTTCCTTATACGTGATCACGGCCAAGCTCTTCCGATCGCGATGGCTAAACTGAAGAGCCGAGGAAAAGGCTCTAGCGAGAGGACCTATGCGAACGCGATGCACTGGGTCGCCTACTCCTCGCGAACGTGGGGCCCAACACACAAACGCGTAAGGCAACTGGGTTGCCCAAGCCTAGGCTTCTACATGAACGCGGCCTGCTCAATGCGAATGCAAAAGCCAAAGGGCTCAGGCCTCGGCGAACGCGACCCTGCCTATGCGAACGCGAAGGGAAAAACTCCGATCCCCAAATCCTTCACCGCGAATGCGAGGTCTGTTCGCGTTCGCGAAGGAGGAAATAAAAACAGAAAATTTGGTGTTTTCAACTTAACTCCGGGTAGTCCGAAACACATGCGAGCCCCTAGGGACCCCGTCCAACTACACCAACAAGTATATAAACATAATACGGACTTGCTCGAACTCTCGGAACATGCAACACAACAGCAAGACTAAGAATCACACCCTAAACCAATTGAACAAAAATATGAACTTCAAGTTCTTCGATTTACTCCCAACGTGCCAAAATGTACTTAAACTACACGGAATGATACCAAATTTTGCGTGCAAGTTTTAAATGAAATTACGGAACTATTCCCGGTCTCGGAGTTCCATTTGGACCTCGATATCACCAAGACCTACTTCAAACCAAATTTAAAGAACTTCAAAAATCTTCAAAGAAGCAACTTCCACTATTAGGCGCCGAAATGCTCCCGGGTCATCCAAAACCCGATCCGAACATACGCCCAAGTCCGAAATTATCATACGAACCTATTGGAACCATCACATCCCGATTCCGAGGTCGTTTACTCAGAACGTTGACCGAAGTCAAACTTGTCCTTTTAAAGCCAACTTCAGGAACCAAATGTTCCGATTTCAACTCGAACCCTTCCAAATCCCGAACTAACCATCCCCGCAAGTCACAAAATAGTAAAAGCACATACAAGGAGTCTTATTTAGGGGAATGGGGTTCTAGAAAGTAAAATGACCGGTCGGGTCGTTACATGAGCTATAATTTTTACTCTTCGCTTTCGCGAAGAGAGGAACGTGATCACAGAAGGTTGGTCCTAGTGCATCGCGAACACGTAATGTTGATCGCCTCCGCGAAGAGGAAATGAGGAAGAAGCCGGGGCACTCAAATGGGTGCTACGCGATCGCATGAAACGGTCCGCGATCGCGAAGGTCTGAAGGGTTATGCTTCGGGTTCGCGTATGGGATGTCGCGTTTGCGTAGTGCAAATTGGCAGCCTGTGCAATTTGTGCTTCGCGATCGCGAAGACATTCCCACAATCGCGAAGGGTAAAATTGAACTGGTCATAAATTGTTCTATGCGATCGCGAATGGATTCCCGCGATCGCGATGAGTAAATCCCTGTACAGCAGAATTTAAGTTCTGAAAATGAGATTTCAGCCCATTTTTCATATCCGCGATTTAGAGCTCGAGAAAGACGATTTCAAACGGTGTTTTCACGAATTCGAACTGGGTAAGTATTTCTTATCCTGTATTGATCATATTTTGTAAATCCATGTTTATATTCATCGTTTATTTTCGATTTAGATGGAAGAAATTTGAATTTTTGTAAAACTTTCCAAAAACGAAAATTTAGGATTTGAAAGACAATCCGATGTCGGAATTCGATAATTTTAGTATGGTTGAATTCGTATCGGAACAGGTGTCCGGATTCCGGAATTTTTTGTCGGGTTCCAAAAATTGGGCCCCACGTTGACTTTTTCGAAAATGACTTAAATTAAGTCTCTTTCGAATTGTGAATAATTTCTAAAGCTCAAATTGAATTGTTGGTAAATAATTTGCTAGGTTTGATTGGTTTGGAGGATAATTCGAAAGGAAAAGCCGTGGTCGAGTGATCACCTGAAATTTGCAAAACAAGGTAAGTGTCATGGTTAACCTTGACTTGAGGGAAAAAAACCCTTGGATTATTTGATACGTGAATTTCATGTGTAATGACATATAGGCAAGGTGGCGAGTGCCTATACGTCGTCAAATTGATTGTTTGCATAATTATCTAAAAATCATAAATTAATTATTATATTAATTATTTCTCTTATATTCATTGTCCAATATTATGTCTTGAATCCATGCTATAATTGCTACATGCTTATTTGAATTATGTGTCTTAATTTCTACTTGACATTTAGCATATTAAATATTAAATTGCATATTTTCTCCCCGATTTCCACAATTAATTGCTACCTGTTATTACTTATTTTCTAAATAAATCATAATTATTGTATGCTTTATTGCCTAATAATTTCTTATTAATTTTGGTATTCATTGAAGTAGTTTTACATTTAAGTGTTGTTAAATTATATTATTAGAGCGGGTTACACGCCTCAACGAAAATAAAAATGAAATATTGGGGGATCGGGTTGCACGCCGCAACGAATTTTATTTTAAGTTTATATTGTTGGAGCGGGTTGCACGTCGCAACATAATTTAATTGAAGGATTATATTGGGGGAACGAGTTGCACGCCGCAACAGAATGAGAAAAGAAATGATTGGGTGTGACTCCTGAAATAATTTCAATTATTGATATGATTTACGTGTCTTACCTCTATTCCTATTATTATTATTATTATTATTATTATTATTATTATTACTGTTATCATTACTATTATTATTATTATTAGTATTATTATTACTATTATGATTACTATTATTATTATTATTACTAGTAGTATTACTATTATTATTATTACTATTACTATTACTATTACTATTACTATTATTATTATTATTATTATTACTATTACTATTACTATTATTATTATTACTATTACTATTACTATTACTATTACTATTATTAGTATTACTATTACTATTACTATTACTATTATTATTATTATTATTATTATTATTATTATTATTATTATTATTACTACTACTATTATTATTATTACTATTATTACTATTACTATTACTATTACTATTACTATTATTACTATTACTATTATTATTATTACTATTATTACTATTACTATTACTATTATTATTATTATTATTATTATTATTATTATTATTATTATTATTGTTATTATTATTGTTATTATTATTATTACTACTACTATTATTATTATTACTATTATTATTATTATTATTTTTATTTTTATTATTATAGCGTTCTAGTTAATGTAAGCGACATGCCTTAGCCTCATCACTACTTCGTCGAGGTTAGGCTCGGCACTTACAGAGTACATGGGATCGGTTGTACTCATACTACACTCTGCACTTCTTGTGCAGATACCAGAGTTGGTCCTATCGGCGTACTGTAGATTTTGCTCGGATTCAGCTATCAGAGGAGACTTGAGGGGTATAGTTGTACGGCGTTCGCAACTGTGAAGTCCATTTCCACTTTATTTTAGTTGTGTGCTTAATTTCAGACAGCTTTATTTTTATTCAGACCCTTATTTGTATTATTCTAGAAGCTCGTGCACTTGTGACTCCAGTTCTAGGATGGTATTTAGACATCGTTATTATTTTAGTTTGTTCACTTTAATTTAGACATTTTTCCAGTTGTGTGGTTTCTTTACTAATTAATTAAAATGAATTGTTAAAAATGGTTTAAGTTATTCTAACGTTGTCTTGCCTAGCAAGTGAAATATTAGGCGTCATCACGGTCCCAAAGGTGAGAATTTTGAGTCGTGACATTAACAATGCAATGGGTTTTAATGCATGTATTAGCTTAGTTAAAGATAATATTGTCCTTCAAATTTTATGCTTGGTTAAAATATGCTATTATATTAACGCAAGTTTGAAATAATCCAAGAAATTGAGAAATAAAACTATCTCCCTAATAAATAAATAAAAAAATACTTAGCATGTTTCCTTTTTATAAATAAATAT
The DNA here is from genome assembly GCA_000715115.1 of Nicotiana otophora. Lineage (NCBI taxonomy): Eukaryota > Viridiplantae > Streptophyta > Magnoliopsida > Solanales > Solanaceae > Nicotiana > Nicotiana otophora. The sequence continues at coordinate 116,475 of AWOL01S0014882.1, read as the reverse complement.
TCAGTTTTATACTACAATATAGGTAGACAAATCAAATAATTTTTTAAAAGCTTTTTCATATAAAAACATTCCTCAACATATGTTTCTTTTAAAAAGATAAAGTGATGGACTGGTTATAGGCCGTGATGGTTCCCAACACTGATCAACTAGTGACTTCCCGCTTAGAAACATTTGTAAACGATGGCTTTTTCCTTATTTAAAAAAAAGATTTTGGAGTTTGCAATTTTAACATAAATAAATGGAAGCAATTAGTACTAATAGTAATCATAAGAGCAAACCAAAACCATAAGTCTACTAGTGTGTGTGCCAAGACCTATTGTCGCACGTATGTGGGCAATCTAGTAGAATATACAAAACAATGCTAGCCTACTGTCTGAAAGCAAATAGACAGAAAATACAGGAACATAAGACAGACTCCAGCTGTTGCAGAACGGCTCAAAAGGGCAGCTCACCGGGAAGTCTCGAGCTGGGAAATCAATCTACGCGCCGGACTGGTGGCCAGATGCACCTGCCTCAAATCCTGTACAATCAAGTACAGAAGTGTAGCATTAGTACATAAAAATATATACCCAGTAAGTATCTAGTCTAACCTCGAAGAAATAGTGACGAAGGGTCGACTTCGGCACTCACTAGAGCTAACAATATAATAGTATGTGATTCTACATAAGCATGATATACAGAACTAACAATAAACTCAGAACAAGAAATAGCTGTACAGTTCTTCAATCATTTCTAAGAAACCAAAATACTTCCTTTATTTTAAATAAATGATCTCTAAAACAGTAAATTTATACCGATTATAAAAAGGGCTTCCACTTTTATTATGACACACAAATTTCACCGAGGACATTCGGCCCGATCCAACATAAAAATGTAAATTGTGCACTGCCGAGGGTCGAACAGCGCGAACCATAGATGCATCTATTAACCTGCCGTGGCAAACGACCTGCTCCCATGAGAGTAGTGGAAATAGTCACCCCGCTCGCAGAATATACTTACGCCGCAGTTAAATATAAATATAACGTAATTTTTCTCAATTCGTTTCAAAATATTAATTTACTTGAAACCTTTGAAATCTTGGAATCCTCAACTTAGTTCCATTCAATGCAATTAAACAATTATGTTCAGATAACGGTACCCACAAAGCATGGTGTAAGCCTAGAACTACCCGGACATAACAAGAATAGTAGCTACGTACGGATTCTCGTCACTTCGTGCGTACGTAGCCCCCACAAATAATCATATATTAATTAAGTTCACCTATGGGGAAATTTCCCTCTTACAAGGTTAGAAAAGAGACTTACCTAGCTTAAAAGCCTACTTTTCGGTCCAAGCTTATGCCCTAACCCTCAATTTGGTGCCGAACAATCCAAAACTATCCAAATAGTGTAGAAACTAATCAATATAGGCTTAAAAGTGCATACCCCTACTATTTAAGTAATTTACCAACCCTAAATGCAAGAATCCTAAATTTCACCTCCGGGCCCACGCCCCCCGATTCCGGAAATTTTCTAAGAAAGCTTTTACCCATAACCTTAGGAACATAAATATATGATTTTCATTATGTTCTATAACCATTTTCGTGGTAAAACTCCATTTTAATCAAAAACCTAAGTTTTCCTCTAAACCCGTGATTTTCACTAATTTACATGTTATAATCTTCCTATAAACTATGCATTAAACTCACATGAGGTAGAAATTACTTACCTCACAAAGCTAGGTCGCAATCCCCTCCTTAAGAGCTCCCAAATCGCCCAAGAGTGTAATAAATGACCCCAAAAATGCCTAAGTCCCGATTTTTAAACTCACTGCCCAAGTCAGCCTTCTTCGCGATCGCGGGAGAGGCCTCGCGATTGCGAAGACAAACGGCCCAGGCCGAGAAAAATTTACCCATCGTGAATGCGACAGGAGCAACGCGAACACGGAGGCTCGCTTGTCCTACCTTATGCGAACGTGAGGGCTTCTTCGCGAACGCGAAGAACGAACATCGGCCACCCAGCTCAGCCTCTTCTACGCGAAAGCGGGCCAAGTCACGCGAACGCGAAGGCTAGAGGGCTCAGACCTCCGCGAACGCGGTTCTGCTCATGCGAACGCGAAGTGAAAAAGTTCCCCAGCCCACAGTACCCCAAATCCTTCATCGCGAACGCGAGGGTCTGACCGCGTTCGTGAAGAAGGAAACCAGTAACAGAAATATGGTGTGTTTCAACTCAACTCCGGACGGTCCGAAACGCACCCGAGCCCCTCGGGACCCCGTCCAACTACTCCAACAAGTCTATAAACATAATACATATTTGATCGAACTCTCGAAATACATAAATCAATAACAAAATCAAGAATCACACCCCAAAACCAAATTGAATCGAACTTTGAACTTCAAGTTTCTACATAGCTCCGAACACGTCGAATCATACTTATACTACTCGGAATGACACCAAATTTTGCGTTCAAGCATTAAATTATATTACGGAACTATTGCCTGTCTCGAAATTCCATTCGGACCTCGATATCACCAAAACCTACTCCAAACCAAAATTAAAGAATTTCAAAAACCTTCAAGAACCAACTTTCACTTATTAGGCGCCGAAATGCTCCAGGGTCATCCAAAACCCAATCCGAACATACGCCCAAGTCCGACATCATCATACGAACCTGTTGGAACCGTCAAATCCCAATTCTGGGATCGTTTACTAAAAATGTTGACCAAAGTCAAACTTGGTCATTTAAGCCAACCTTAAGGAACATAGTGTTCCGATTTCAACCCAAACTCTTTCAAATCCCGAACCAAACATTCCCGCTAGTCATAAATCAGTAAAAGCAAGTACGAGAACACAAACAATTCATAAAATGACTGGTCGGGTCGTTACATTTTGTAAATAAATAATTCTTTTAGAAACTGTGCAAGGCTTTAAGACATCAAACCAAATAATGGATAACAAATATGTCAGCATAACTAATGCAAGAATAACTAATATCAATATTACTAATACATCAGATTCAACATTTTTCTTATGCATCATACCAAACGACCCCTTAACCCTTTAAAAGTATGTCTAAGACTCACTACTTTTGACTAGGTAAGTCAGGATCAATTTCCACTATGGTCGTGATGGCACCCAACGTCGCCGCTAGGCAAGCAAACAGTAAACTACCCATTTAATTTCTCATTTTAATATTTTTAAAGTCTTTGATTTGTATTTAAATGCCGAAACAAATAGTAAATGAGCGTGATAATGAAAAGAATAAACTAAATGGAGAAGTAAGGTAGTGAGTTAAATAATCCAAACTCATGAATTTCTACTAGAATTCCCAAAACCCGGTGTCAAAGTGCACGAGCATCTAGTAGAATATACAAAACTCCCTAAGAACTACTGTCTGAAGCAAAATAGACAGGAATGATAAAAACATGACAAGAGAAGGCTCCAGGTGCTGTAGAATGGAGCATGGAAAAACAACTCACCACTAAGCCTCCGGGTAATGTAGATACGCGCCCGGACGAAATCCAGATGCACCTGTCTCAGAACCTGCACAGTATGTGCAGAAGTGTAGCGTGAGTACATAAACAAAATGTACCCAGTAAGTATCTAGTCTAAACTTGAAGATGTAGTGACGAGGAGTCAACTTCGACACTTATTAGTGGGAAATATACATAATGTACAAAATTATTTAATAAGCATGAAAAACAACATCAATAATGGAATAAGAGGCAATAATTAAATGACTATTTATCAAATAACAATTAAAAGACCCCAAATATCACATACTAATCTCAACAAGTAAGCGCTTAACATGTATTACAAATTCTCAAGTCATGACAGACATATCAAGTGAAATCGGATTTCGAGTGACAACACGCACGAGTTATGCCGAGGTCGTATGGCCCGACCCATAATATTCATGTACATACACTATCGAGGTCATACGGTCTGATCCATGGATGCATCCATAATATATATATATATATATATATAAATATTGTTGAGGCGTTTGGCCTGATCCACAGGAATAAGGAAACTTTTCAGATTTTGAATTTCATATTTACAACTCCGAGCTAGGATATACTTTCCATCAATAATTAAACATTTCAACAACTCTCTAAGTAATGAAGCTCGATTAAACATGATCTTCAACAAAGTCTTTACTTATCAATACAAGCAATTAAAGTAACAAGTTGAGTCCAAATAGTTCAAGCAATAGCATAATAAAAGCTTATGTCTACCCCGATATAACATGACATTTAGCTATGCACGGACTCCCATCACTTCGTGTGTATGTAACACCCACAAGTAGTGACAAATAACAATTTAAACAGTTATGGGGTGAATTCCCTCTTACAATATTAGGTAAGAGACTTACCTCGTTCTCATGTTCTCTTCCCGGTCCACAATTCACACAAAAGCCTCAAATCGGTTCCACGCAATCCAAAACTAGCCAAATATTGCATAAATTGTTCAATATATGCTCAAACATTTATAATTTAGCTATTAGAGTAATTTCCCGACCCAAATTTGAAGGTTCCTAAAATTCACCCCAGGACCACGTGCCTGGATTCCAGAAATCTTTGTAAATAAAAGTTACCCATAACCTCACGAACCCAAATATATAATTTCTACTCAATTCCATAATCATTTTCGTGGTCTAATCCCATTTTTATCAAAATCCAGGTTTTTCAACAAAACCCTATAACTTCCACAATTTATATGTTAAAATCTACCCATAATCTATATTTTAAACTCATATTAAGTAGTAATTACTTACCTTAAAATGATTGTCGAAAATCCCTCTCCAAGAGCTACAAAATCGGCCAACCCAAAGTAAAATGAGTGAAAATGAACCTAAGTCCCGATTTAAATCATGTTTGTGCCCAGTGGTCTGATCTCGTCCAATTTCACACCTCAAATCAAGATTATGAAATGGTCGATTGCAATAATAGTATCCAACAAGAGTCGGGATCGATTTACACAGGGAGCTATATATGTGAGTTAAGAGTATATATTGTAGTATGTGAGTTTGACTATCTTAATTTAATCTTTCACAAGTTTGGATTGTTTCTATGTCTAATTTAAAACTAAGATTGCAAAGTTAAGAAATAAAACTAAGAGAATTGTTTTTGTTGTTTTTCAAGTTTTGTAAAAAGCCTAGGGCTATGACCATCACCTAGATCATTGCCTTATGGGATATAGACCTTATTGCTTGTTTTGCTGATCAGGGTGTATTATAGCTATCAACTCTCAATTACCCACTCAATATTGCTCGGTCAAAGAGTGATTTTGCCCAATTTGGCTTTCTCAAGTCCAAATGGGCATTGCACAAAACGGTTGATAAAAGCTCAAGTCGGGTTATTACTATCTCTAGGTTGAACCTTTTAATTGGGATTATCAATCTCTCGATTGATCCAATTTCTTGTTAGCCAAGTTGTCCTAGAATAAGTCCATCTTTCTCAAGTAGAGACTAAGTCAAATAGGCATGAACTAATATTTGTAACCAATAATTCCACAAATTAAAGCATGAACAAGGCTAAATAATAAACACTCAATCATAAATAAGCATCAAATTAAACACCCATAAGGTTTACATACTAGGGTTGGGTCACAACCCTAGTCAAAATCTAGCTACTCATGCTTGCAATTGAAGCAATAGAAGAAGAAATGATAAATAAACTCATATTGTGAAATCAAAATGGTACAATCTATTTTAAAATATCCCAAATTATGAAACATTACTAAAAGAAGTAAAAATAAAAGGCTATTGTAGCTGCTGATGTCAAAAATGGACCTAAAATTATGAAACTCATCTATTTATACATGGCTAGAAATTTCGGACAAAAATGCCCTTCAGGAGGTTTTGCGGCCGCACAATTCCATGTGCGGTCCGCAGATTTCTTTAACTTGTCAGGAATTGGAGGTCTGTGGCCGTATAATTCTGATCTGCGGCCGCAAGGCATCCTTTCTGCGGTCCGCACTTTTATATCTGTGGCCGTAACTATGTCTTCTGCAGTCCGCACTTTTACACCTGCGGCCGCAAGGGGCTTCTTCTGCGGCCGCACAATTCTTGTGCGGTCTGCACTTCTGAGGAACTTGAAATGTACATTCTCTAAACTTTATTTCTAGCCATCGTTTGCGGCCGCACAATTCATTCACAGACCGCACTTTGCACAAAGGTCTGCTGGCCTTTCCTTCATCATCTGCAGCCGCAGATACTATTTTGCGGTCCGCACTTGTGAGCTTCTATGCCTTTTATGGCCTTGAGTTTAGATTACTCCTTTTTGAGTTGAATTTTATCTCGGGAGTCCATCTTCCAATGTTCCTACAATTTAGTACATTTCATCAATTTTCGGGAACACAATTAAATGCGTTTGGACTAAAACAAAAGCTAAAAGGCGCTAATACGTAATCAAAATCCCCACTTATCAACTCCCCAAACATAAGTTTTTGCTTGTCCTCAAGCAATTAGATTAGTTCCCATCTCCAGAAGCTAAGGGACATTTCAGCTAATCAAAAGTGAGTCATTCACATATCCATTGGGACCAACAATTACCCACACCACTTATGTATTATCAACAAGGCAACAAGTTAAACTTTTATGCACATATAGTTCTAATGTGACACTAAAGCATCAAGAGTTGACTTTATTCCTCAAGGAAGCTCACTCTTTCATGTAGGTCATTGTGGATCCCAAAGTCATCCTCCTCTACTCTCCATTTGACTACCTCGCTTAAGAATTTTAGCACTCAATCCAAATATTTGCGAAAGGTTTGCTCATCTCTCTCAAAATAATGTCGCAAGTACGACTTTAAGTACTATAGGCTCGCCCCTCATGTTGATCGCCACTAATGTAAGCTCACTCGGCTTGAAATCACGTAGGGATTTCTCGAAATGCAATGAAGGCTTTTGGACTAAGGTTGGATATGCTATTATAGAGCGGGTTCATCTTTCCTTAAGCACTCTATTTTCTGTTCTCGGCTCATGCTTTGCCAATTCTTTGAGGCATTCTCTTTTCTTTGGAGGGACTAGAGAGACTTAGCATCACTCCTTCTTGATCATGATATTCATTTTCTCCCTCTTTGATTTCTCCCCGCTTTGCATCATTACTTTTCTTTGAATCCCATCAACTCTTCCACTTATTCACTTTTTTTTCCATTTTTCTCCTTTTTTTTGTTCTTTCCTTTTCTTGCCTTTCCTTCTCTTCATTTCTTTTATCTTTTTGTGCCTTGATACCTCTTTCAAATTGCTCGTCCCTCCCCCAAACTTACGTTTTTAGCTAATTATTTCACAAGAGTGTTAAGGAAAGCTCGGGTGCCAAGAGAGGATCATGACAAAATAGGTAAAGGCTTATAACATGGTTATCAAATGAGAAAGGTTCAAGGCTCAAATGGGTTGACTAGGGATAACAACATTGGTGGGCAATGAAAAACTTTAAGAGGGTCAAGGAGAGCCTACAATCACTTCTCAAGCCAAGCAAAACTTAAGATTTCGCCTTGAAACACATTGAGAGCAAGTTCTAGACCCTTCGCACGGGTACTTGGACTTGCAACAAAAATATATCACCTCTCACACAGCTGGATTGTTAAAGAGGATAGAGTCGAGGGCCCACAACAACCATATTCAAGATTGAAAATCACTATGGTTCGATTAAACCACTCGATGACTACATAAGTCAACACAAGAGGGACCGGGTCACTAACTAGAGTTATTTCTTTCCAAAACCCTTGTTTTTAACCAAAAGCACGTAGTTTAAGTGTGTTAGTACCAAGTAAAGCATGTTTGACTCTTCTAGCATGACTTAATTAAGTCTTTTTATTTATTACTACTACTATTATTACCTAAATACAAAAAAACAGACTCAATCGCTTAACAAGGTTGTCGTGCCATCCAACGTTGGGAGAAGTCGCCCGGTTCACACAAAAATTACCTTTAGAAAGAACCGTGGCATTAAGAAAACCAAAGGCTTATTATCCACTAAAATATAAAAAGAAGCTATTAAATAAAAAAGAATCTACTAATTCAAAAAGAAGACAAACAAAAAGATAAAGAAGCACAATGAATATACATAATGAGAGAGAAGAGAGAATATATACATAATGAGAAAGGAAAAGAGAGAATATATACAGACTATCAGTTACTACAAACCAATTTGTCTCAGAATCATCAAACTATACCTAATAAACTCCACCCCCTAATAAAAATAAGCATTATCCCCAATGCTTAACAAAATAAGGGTAAAGGAAGGATAAGAGTGAAGAAAACTCCCTATGGCTCTGTGGCCATCTCTGTGTCCCCAACAGTGTGACTGACCTCAGCCTCATCCAATTGGATCTCATCATCCTCAACTCTGGGTGTGGATGGGTTGGTGAACATGTGACGTACTACCTCGGGAGTGTCAACAACAATGTCTGGCTCCTCAGACTGGCCAGCTAGTGTTGTATGTGCTGTAGGATCTGGGCATGGGTGGTGCTGTTCAATCAACATATCAAATGGAATGTCTCCGGCTACTGCACGCTTGGTAACTTGGGTCTGGACCTTTTCCACTGACCTCTTGGAGGTCTGAGACTTCCGCATCTTCTTCACTTCCATTCCCAGCTCTTCTATTACTAACCCATGTTGCACCAGAGTGGCCATAATTGTGTTCTGATTTTCTAAGAGCTTCTTCAAAGTTTATTCAACTGTGGGGGGAATCTGGGGTGCCGCAATGTATTACTATGCTGCAACATTATTGGATATGTCAGACAGCTTTACAGTAGTTGTCTACATCCAGTTGTTGAGGCTCGCTAGTGTCTGGGAGACTCACAGCGCAGATAGTGGAGCAATGGGCATCGACACCGACTTCAAAGCCGAGGTGGAAGGCACTGAGGCTGAAGGTGGGGGCATAGCCACTGCACTGGCTGAAGGCTCTGCTGAAGTGGATGCCATGTTGGCTGTCTCTACAGCTACCACCGATGGCTCATCAGACTGGCCTATGGTGGTAGTCGGTTGACCCTTCTTCTTAGGGTTGTGTGCATCCATTAGAGAATGCCATGAGAAGGGCTTCTCAGCCCAAACCTTTGTATCAAAATCTCTCGGCTCCACCCGTGCATCTGTAAGATACTCAGTAATGGTGTTGGGATACGGGTAAGAGGTATCATCTTTCCTGGCAACCACAGATATATTGGCCGACATCATGACACCCACATTGATCGGGTACCCGACCATGATGGAGGCGACCATGACACCCACATTGATCAGTTTCCATGGTCTAATATGTTACAGGCAAAGGTCTTCCATCCCTTTGCCTCAAAGCTTAGGGTGTTCCTCTGAATAGGAACCCCTGCTATGATCCATTTTTAGAAGTATCTCCTCTGCCTCTAGATCTGACCATTTTTTGTAACAAGCAACAGTAGGTGTCAATTGTAATTCAAGTGTAAACATACTAGAACACAACAGAGAGACAGTGAACAACACAGTGTAAAATATGCTTGCAGGGTAGGGGAGTGCGGTCCGCAGAATTATAAGTGCGGCCGCAGGCTGGGCATTGCGGACCGCATAATTTAATCTTGCAGCTGCAGAATTGGATCTGTGGTCCGCACAATTGCTAGTGCGACCGCGGATTGCGGTACGCACAATTTCTATTGCGGCCGCACATGAGAGTCATCAAATTGACAACTCTATGTTAACAGAGAACTAGTCATTCTGCAGCCGCGAGAGGATTTCGGCAGTCCACACAATATTCAGTACGGCCGCAAAATCATGCTTGACCCAAGTCCCTAATCTTGACTTTTGCGGACCACACCATTTCTTGTGTGGCCGCGGATTTCAAAACAAATACGATCAGAGATTCTAGGGTTTGTAGTTTTTGCACAAATATGACATGGTGGAATTGTATAAGCATGAAAAACTATTTACCCATTCCCCATAAAGTAAGTACTATTTGACCCACTACATATTCACCCCAAAAGATTGTCCAAATAAATTCACAGACAAATGGTTCACAATTTTGCCAAAAATTTAAAAATTAAAATAAATTAATCAAGATGATGATGCGTACCAGAGATGAATTTGTACAAGAGATGAGTGATCAACAATTGTTAGGCTTGTGAGTAGCTAATTTAACATGAAATTTCAATTTTAACACTTTGTGAGCTCAGAGAGGGGAAAAAGGAACAATGGCCATCAACCCCTATTTATAGTGAAGGAGTTCTTGAAGGTGAAGGGGAAGTAAGTGCGGTCGCAGAATTCCTATTGCGGTCCGCACTCTGTTACCTGAGGCTCAGAATCCCTTGTTGATTTGCGGTCCGCAGAATAAGTGGTGTGACTGCAGATTCAATTGCAGTTCGCATAATATGGGTTGCGGCCGCAGATTGGCTATTTCTCTGACAAACCAACTTCAAAGAGTTGGCATTTTTCCTTTTCAATTTGTGCGGTCCGCATTGCAATTGTGCGGCCGCAGTTCGCTTTTTGTTATAGCTACCAAAATTGTGCGGTCCGCGTTTTGTTCCACACTTAGCCAAATTCTGGGCAGAATTCCTATAGAGAATACTCATTCCTGCAACACACTTCAAATTCAGTTAGCACAAAAATAACACATGACTATAAAAGAAGAAAAGAAAAGAAAAATAAATATAGGTTGCCTCCCAAGAAGCGCCTGATTTAACATCGCGGCACGACGCAGATTACCATCATTTGAAATGAATAACTACCACCATGTGGCCATCATCAACCTTTCCCAAATAATGCTTAACTCGGTGACCATTGACTCAGAATACCTTATCATCTTTGTTCTTCAAGTCCAATGCACCAAAAGGTGTCACACCTACAATTTCAAAGGGGCCACTCCACTTAGATTCCAGCTTTCCGGGAAACATCTTCAACTGTGAGTTGAACAACAACACAAGATTTTTCCACCTTGAACTCCTTGTTCCGAATGTATTTGTCATGAAGGTACTTCATCTTCTCTTTTTACAAGGACGAACTTGCATATGCATGGTACCAGAACTCATCCAATTCATTCAAATGTGTAACCCGCAAGTTAGCGGTTGCATCCCAATCAAGATTCAACTTATTTAAAGCCCACATGGATTTGTGTTCAAGTTCCACCGGAAGATGACAAGTTTTACCAAACACCAACCGGTATGGAGACATCCCAATAGGAGTTTTGATGAAAGCAGTCCGATATGCCCATAGTGCATCATCAAGCTTCTTTGACCAATCCGTCCAGTTAGCATTCATTGTTTTGGACAAGATACTCTTTATCTCCCGGTTGGAGACTTCCACTTGACCGCTATCTTGTGGATGATAGGGAGTTATAACTTTATGAGTGATACCATACTTGCTAAGCAAAGTGTCAAAAGCCTTATTGCAAAAATGCGATCCCCCCCCCCCCCACATCGATTAAGATTTCCCGCGGAGTACCAAATCTTCTGAAAATATTCTTCTTCAAGAATGCCACCACACTTATCGCTTAATTGTTGGGTAGAGCAATGGCCTCAACCCATTTAGACACTTAATCAACTGCGACCAAGATGTAGGTATTTCCACACATCAAAGATATCAATCTCCAAAATGGTAGTGAGAGGAATTTCATTTTTCTTCTAGATTACACCGGTCCATTGGCATTCAGCACATCTTTTCACCATATCACTTGCATCTTTGTAAATAGTGGTCCAATAGAAATCACAACTTAGCACTTTGGCCGCCGTTCTTGCTCCGCCATGGTGACCACCATAAGGCGAAGAATGGCAAGCCTCAAGAATAACATTTTGCTCTTCATCCGGTATACATCTTCTAATTACCCCATCCACGAAAATCCGGAAAAGGTATGGCTTGTCCCAAAAATAATATTGACTGTCCCGTTTGAGCTTCTTCCGTTGATTTGAAGAGAACTCATCCGGGATGATTCCACATACAAGGAAGTTTGCTAGATCCGTGAACCATGGCACCTCCTTCATTGAAATAGCCAACAGTTGCTCGTTAGGGAAGGAGTCATTGGTTTCCAGGCCATCATGCGTCCTCACATCCTCTTCCAAACGAGACAAGTGGTCTGCCACTTGATTTTCACCCCCTTTATGATCTTGGATGTCAATATCAAACTCTTGCAACAATAGAACCCATCTCATTAACCAAGCATTTGAATCTTTCTTGATCATAAGATAGCGAAGTGCCGCATGATCCGCATGAACAATAACCTTTGCACCCATCAAGTATGGGTGGAACTTCTTAATTGCAAAAACAATGGCAATGAGCTCTTACTCTGTAATAGTGTAATTGACTTAGGCATCATTCATGGTCTTACTTGAATAGTAGATCGTATGAAAAACCTTGCTGATGCGGTGCCCCAAAACTGCTACAAGAGCTCAAAAGGCTCCAATTAGGAGCGGGGATAATATGAGTGGTTGTCAACTTGAACTTTAGAAATTCAAAGGCTTTCATGTAATCATCATTGAAGTAAAACTTAGAATCTTTCTCTAAGAGCTTGCACAACGAGTTTACCACTTTAGAAAAATCCTTTATGAAGCGCTTGTTGAACCCCGTGTGACCCAAGAAACTTCGCATGCCTTTCACTGAGGTTGGAGGTGAAAGTTTAGAAATCACCTCTATCTTTGCCTTGTCGACCTCTATGCCATTCTTCGAAATTTTGTGGCCAAGGACAATGCCTTCCTCGACCATGAAATGGCATTTCTCCCAATTTAGCAACAAGTTCGTTTCTTCACACCTTGCCAATACTCTATCCAAATTTTCCAAGAAATCATCAAAGGAATTCCCGACTACTGAGAAGTCATCCATGAAGACTTCAAGGTAGTCCTCTACCATATCCGTAAAGATAGCCATCATATACCTTTGAAAAGTCGCCAGTGCATTGAATAAGCCAAATAGCATCCGCTTCAAAGCGAAAGTGGCATTGGGACATGTGAAAGTTGTTTTCTCTTGATCTTCCGGAGCAATAAGGATTTCGTTGTAGTCCGAGTATCCATCTATAAAGAAATAGAAAGCAAGATCGGCCAACCTATCAAGAATTTGGTCAAGGAAGGGAAGTGGAAAATGGTCTTTCCTCATGACTTTGTTTAGCTTGCAATAGTCCATACACACTCTTCACCTGGTGACCATTCTTGAGGGAATCAACTCGTTCTTGTCACTGGTGATCACTGTCGTGCCCCCTTATTTTGGACATATTGCACTGGAGAAGTCCACGAACTATCAGAAATGGGGTAGACAACACTGGCATCCAACTATTTGATAATCGCCTTTTTTACAACCTCTTGCATAACTTCGTTGAGTCTCCTTTGATGTTCAATAGATGGTTTGACACCTTCCTCCAAGTTAATCTTGTGCATGAAAAATACGAGGCTTATTCCTCGAATATCAGCCGAAGTCCACCCAATAGCCTTCTTCCTCTTGTGGAGCACCGCCAATAAGGAGTCAACCTGCACGTTAGTCAAACAAGAGGAAATAATAACCGGTAAAGTAGAACAAAGGCCAAGAAATTCATAACTAAGATGTGGAGGAAATGGCTTCAAATCCAAGGTATGAGGCTCTTCAATTTAAGGCCTTGTAGGAGGAGTTTTCCTATTCTCAATATCCAAGGAAAGTTTCTGCGGTGCATAGTTGTATGACCCCATTCCTTGCAAAGAATTCACACATTCCATGAAGCCGTCCATCTCGTCATCGTCAAAGTTGAGCAAGTCGGCCTCCAAAATATCACCCACATTAATCGTGGCACTTGTATCATCAATAATCACATCGGTCACAAGTCCACGAAAGAACACACTTCATTGCTATTTGGTTGCCACATAGATTTGCACACGTGGAACACCGCCTTTTCATCACCTACCCGAAAAGTGAGTTCTCCGGCTTCTACATTAACAAGATCATTCCCCGTAGCAAGGAAAGGTCTTCTATCGGCCAATGGTCTCTTCATTTTACGATCGGCCATTTGTAATCTCATAGATGTGATTCTTGGTTTTCCATTCTCGAGGTCTTGAAAACCGAATAGGGCATCAAATTGATACTTTCCCCAAGATCACAAAGAGCTTTAGCAAACTCGAGACTTCTAATGGTACAATGGATTATGAAAGCACTAGGATCTTCCAATTTATGAGCCATCGAATGCACAATCGCACTCACTTGATGAGTGACTTTGATAGTTTCAAAATTCATCGACTACTTCTTTGTCACCAAGTCCTTCATAAACTTTGCATAGCCGGTCATTTGCTCCAAGGCTTCAATTAATGGAATATTTATCGCGAGACTCTTCATCATGTCAATGAACCTTTTGAATTGATTCTTACCATTTTGCTTGGCGAGCCTTTGAGGATATGGAGGAGGTGGCTTGGGAAATGGTGTCTTAGTCTTTTGCACTACCGGTTCCAGTATGTCAATAACATGATCCCTAGACGGGTTCACTTCCTCTTGAGTGTCTTCCACAGTGTCATCAATATCAATTCGTACTTCATCATTTGCTTACACCATATTATTAGGTATTTCCTCTTCTTCTACCATTTTCTCATCATCCACAAGTTGCCTTTGACTTGAGGTGGGTGCATTCCCACCTCTTTCACTTCTTGTAGTAACGGTCATGGAATGCCCCGTGTTGTTCCCACCCTTTGGGATCACCACCGTGTCAATTGGTAGTTCTCCCTTACGACGAGAATTTAAATCTTGAGAGATTTTCCCCATTTGCACTTCTAAATTGCGGATCGATGTATTTTGTAAAGCAAGTTGGGCATCAAAATAGGCATTCTTCTCTATCATTTTCTTGAACATATTCTTAATACCGCCCATTTCATTGTTGGAAGAACTAGGATCATGGGAAGGATAAGGAGGTGGGTTGCTCGGTTGTTGATACATCGGGGGCCTTTGAAAATCCTACCCCCGATTTCCTTCATTGTCATTCCATCCGCCTTGATTGTTGCCACCCCAATTGCCTTGGTTATTGTTGTTATGCCAAATCCCTTGATTATTGCCTACACTCCAATTGCCTTGATTGTTGTTGTTATACCAATTGTTTTGATTGTTTCCACCATTCCAATTACCTTGATTATGAGAATTCTAATTTCCTTGATTGTTTTGAGGTCTCCATTGTTGTTGGCTTGGGCCTTGGAAGTTGTTTATTTTCCCTTGCAAGTTGTTCACATATTGGACTTATTTTTCTTGGTCATTGTAAGAATCCTTTTTCTCAAACCCACTATCTTCTTGCATAAAATTTTCCACTCGTTATTGCATTTGTGAACCCTTTGTTCTCCGTTTGTCCACCATCATGTTTACTCCCTCCATTGCATTGAATTGCCTCGGGTTTTGCACTTGTTGAAATTGAGCATTTTCCAATTGGTTCATGGTGGTGGTCAATTTGGCTATGGCTTGTCCATGATCATGCAATTCTTTGTGAAGGTGAATCACACTGGGAACCCTTTGTGGAACATTAGCACGGGACTGCCACGCCGGTGAAGTATCCGCCATCCTATCCAAAATATCACACGCCCCTGCATAAGGCGTAGTCATAAAATTCCCACCGGCAAGTTGATTCACTACACATTGGTTGGTTGTATTGATTCCCTGATAGAAAGTTTGTTGAATCATGCTCTCCGTCATATCATTGTTGGGGCATTCTTTCACCATTGTTCTATACCTTTTCCATATCTCGTGTAGTGGTTCATTGGGCTCTTGCTTGAACGCTAGAATTTCATCCCAAAGAATAGCCATGTGCCCAGGAGAGAAGTACATAGAAATACATTTCTCTGCTAGTTCATCCCAAGTATGAATGGAATTATTTGGCAAATGTTCAAACCAAGCTAAAACTTTCCCCCGTAGAGAGAAGGGGAAAAGTCTTAGCCTCAAAGCATCCTCGGAGATATTTATTTGTTTACTCCCCCAACACGTATCTACGAACCCCTTCAAGTGTTGTATGCATTTTGACCTGGTACACCGGTGAAGAACCCCCGTTGCTCGAGCAAAGTGAGCATCACATTGGTTATTTGAACGTTGCCCGCCCTAATACGGGGAGGGACTATAGCACTTGCATACCCTTCATTCGGCAACACCCGGTGTGGAGCCGCTCTTGGTGGAGGTGGGGTACAGCGGGAACATTGTCATGAGGCACTCGACCTCGTCTATTGTCTTGAGGTTCAAGAGGGACCTTATCCATTTGATCATCCTCAATGTCCACATACTGCAAAGGTAGGTTTCCGAGCTCATTGTTTGCCATGATTGCACCTACAATTTCTCAACACCTTAGTAAAAACAAAGGAAAATAAGATAATCCCAAAAACACACCTAAATATATAGCTAACACCATTTTTAGCTACCCGACAACAGCGCCAAAAATTGATCTCGTCCAATTTCACACCTCAAATCAAGGTTATGAAATTGTCGATTGCAATAATAGTACCCAACAAGAGTCAAGATCGATTTTCACATGGAGCTATATGTAGGGGTTAGGATTATATATTGTAGTATGTGAGTTTGACTATCTTAATTTGCTCTTCCATAAATTTGGATTATTTCTATGTCTAATTTAAAACTAAGATTGCAAAGTTAAGAAATAAAACTAAGAGAATTGTTTTTGTTGTTTTTCAAGTTTTGTAAAATGCCTAGGGCTATGACCATCACCTAGGTGTTTGCCTTATGGGATATAAACCTTAATGCTTATTTTGTTGATCGGAGTGTATTATAACTATCAACTCATAATTACCCACTCAATACCTCTCGGTCAAAGAGTGATTTTGTCCAATTTAGCTTTCTCAAGTCCAAATGGGTATTGCACAAAACGGTAGAGATTAAGTCAAGTTGTCCTAGAATAATTCCCTATTTCTCAAGTAGAGATTAAGTCAAATAGGCATGAACTAATATTTGCAACCACTAATTCTAAAAATTAAAGCATAAACAAGGCTAAATAATAAACACCCAATCATAAATAATCATCAAATTAAACACCCATAAGGTTTACACACTAGGGTTGGGTCACAACCCTAGTCAAAATCTAGCTACTCATGCTTGAAATTGAAGAAATAAAAGAAGAAATGATAAATAAACTCATATTGTGAAATCACAATGGTAAAAGCTATGTTAAAATATCCCAAATTATGAAAAACAACTAAAAGGAGTAAAAAGAAACGGCTATTGTAGCTGCTGATGTCAAAAATTGACCTAGAATTGTTAAACTCGTCTATTCATACAGGGCTGGAACTTTCGGACAAAAATGCCCTTCGGGAGGTTCTGCGGCCTCAAAATTCCATGTGCGGTCCGTATATTTCTTCAACTTGCCAGGAATTGGAGGTCTGTGGCCGCATAATTCTGATCTGCGGCCGCAAGGCATCCTTTCTGCGGTCCACATTTTTACATCTGCGGCCGCAACTATGTCTTTTGCGGTCTGCACTCTTACACCTGCGACCACAAGGCACTTCTTCTGTTGTACATTCTCTGAACTTTGTTCCTAGCCACCATTTGCAGCCGCAAAATTCATGTGCGGACCGCACTTTGCACAAAGGTCTGCTAGCATTTCCTTCATCATCTGCAGCCGCAGATGATATTTTGCGGTTCGCACTTGTGAGCTTTTGTGCCTTTTATGGCCTTGAGTTTAGATTACTCCTTTTTGAGTTGGATTTCATTTCTGGAGTCCATCTTCCAATATTCCTGCAATTTAGCACATTTCATCGATTTTTGAGAACACAATTAAATGCTTTTGGACTAAAACAAAAGCTAAAAGGTGCTAATAAGTAGTCAAAATCCCCAATTATCATGGTCCCTTTTTCGCGGTCGCGAAACGGGCCTCGTAATCGCGAAAGAAAAAATTCTAAGGATTAGAAATATCTTCATCGCAATAGCAATAGGACCCACATGATCGCGAAGGCCATCCCCCGCAATTCATCGCGAACGCGGCCTTCCCTTCGCGAATGCAAAGGGCATTGACCTGCTTAGCTCCCAGACCCAGTCCCTACTACGCAAACCCGACGAGGAGATCACGAAGATGGAGGCCAGTGCCCCAAAGCTTCGTGATCGCGACCTCCTCTACGCGATCGCGTAGAACAAAAGTCAATAGCCCCTAGTTCCTTCATCGCGAATGCGAGGATTTCTCCGCGTTCGCGAAGAAGGAAACCAGCAATAGAATTTCTGCAATTCTAGATTTAACTCCGGGTGGTCTGAAAAGCACCCGAGCCATCCGGGACCCCATCCAAATGCACCAACAATTCCATAAATATAATACTAACCTGCTCGAATTCTCGGAACATGTAAAACCACATCAAAACTAAGAATCGCATCCCAAAACCAAATTGAATCAAATTATGAACTTCAACTTCTTAACTAGCTTCGAACGCGCCGAATCATACTTAGACTACTCGGAATAATACCAAATTTTGCGTACAAGTCATAAATTCCCAAACGAACCTATTCCCAAGCTCGGAATCCCAAGCGGATCTCGATAGCACCAAAGTCTACTCCAAACCAACTTGCAACATTAATCGCGGAAATGCTCCCGAATCACCTAAAACCCGATCCAAATATACCCCAAATCCCAAAATCATCATACGAACCTATTAGAACCATCAAATACCAGTTCCGAGGTCATTTACTCAAAATGTTGACTCAAGTCAAACTTTGCCATTATAGGCCACTATTAAGGAACTAAGTGTTTAGATTTCAACCCGAACCCTTCCAAACCTAAACCAACCATCCCCGCAAGTTATAAAATAGTAAAGGCACATACGGGGAGTCTTAATTAGGAGAACAGAGACCTAGAAAGCAAATAAATCGGTCGGGTTGTTACATTCTCCATCTCTTAAACAAACGTTTATCCCCGAACGGGTCTAGGATCATACTTGGAGTGTTGAATAGGTGCAGATATCTGATCTGCATATCCTCCTCTGTCTCCCAAGTCTTTTCCTCGACTGGTTGACCCCTCCACTGGACCTTTATCGCAGAAATCTTCTTGGACCTCAACCGGTGAACCTGCCTGTCAACAATAGTAGTTGGCTCCCTCTCGTAACCAAAGCTCTCATCTAGCTGAACCGTGTTGTAATCTAATACATGAGACCTGCAACATGATTCTTCCGGAGCATAAACACGTGGAAGACCGGATGAACTCTTGATAGACTTGGAGGCAAGTCAAGCTCATAAACAACCTCCCTAACTCGCCTCAGCACCTCAAATGGGCAAATAAACAATGGGCTCAGGTTTGCCCTTCTTCTCGAACCTCATGATACCCTTCATCGGCTAGACTTTTAAGAGAACCTTCTCGCCCACCATAAAATATAAATCATACGCCTTCTGGTTCACGTAACGCTTATGTCTGGACTATGTTGTGTGAAGCCGCTCCTGAATCAAATTTACCTTCTCCAAGGCATCCTTCACTAAATTGGTGCCATATAACCCAGCCTCACCGGGCTCAAACCATCTGATGGGCGAACAACATCACCGACCATACAAAGCCTCAAATAGAGCCATATTGATGTTAGACTGATAACTGTTGTTATAAGAAAACTCGGTCAAAGGCAAGAATCAATCCCACTGCCCTTCGAAGTCAATCACACATGCTCTGAGCATATCCTCCAGAATCTGAATTGTCCGCTCTGACTGTCCATCGGTCTGCAGATGAAAGGTTATGCTGAGCTCTACCTGGGTGCCTAACTCACTCTGTACTACTCTCCTGAAATGTGAGGTGAACTGAGGGGCTCTATCTAAAATGATGAAAACAGGCACACCATGCAACCGGATAATCTCCTGAATATAAATTTGGGCCAATCTCTCTGAAGAGTACGTAGTCACAACCGGAATAAAGTGTGCCGACTTGGTCAGCCTGTCTACAATGACCCAAACAGTATCAAACTTCCTCAATGTACGGGACAACCCAACTACAAAGTCTATAGTGATTTGCTCTCATTTACACTCCGGTATAACCATCTGCTGGAGTAGGCCACCTGGCCTCTGGTGCTTATACTTAACTTGCTGGAAATTTAGACACCTCGCTACAAACTCAACTATGTCTTTCTTCATCCGCCGCCACCAATAATGCTGCCTCAGGTCGCGATACATCTGCACCAGGATGAATAGAATACCAACAATTGAGGGCCTCCACTAGAATCTTCTCCCTCAAGCCATCAACATTAGGAACACATAAGCGACTTCGGAGTCGCAGAACACCATCGTCGCCGATAGTAACCTCCTTGGCACCACTTCGTAGTACAGTCTCTCTAAGGACCAAAAGGTGTGGATCATCGTACTGACAAGCCATGATCCGCTCAAATGATGAAGACTTAGCCACAACATATGCATGAACTCGACTGGGCTCTAAAATATCTAACATCACAAGTCTGTTAACTAGGGACTGAATGTCCCAAGCCAATGGCCTCTCCTCTGCTGAGATAAATTCCAAACTACCCATGCTCTCGGTCTTTCTACTCAAGGCATCCGCAACCACATTTGCCTTGCTCGGATGGTAAAGGATGGTAATATCATAATCCTTTTGTAACTTGAGCCATCTGCGCTGCCTCAAATTAAGATCCCTTTGCTTAAACAAATGTTGCAAGCTATGATGATCGGTGTAAACTTCATAGGACACCCTATAAGGATAATGCCTCCAGATCTTGAGAGTATGAACTATCGCTGCCAACTCCAAATCATGTACATGGTAATTCTTCTCCTAGGTCTTCATCTGACGTGATGCATATGCAATAACTCATCCTTCCTACATCAATACACAACCTAGGCCAATGCGTGCAACATGGAAATACACAGTACACATCTCTGAACTGGAAGGCAACACTTAAACCGGTGTTGTAGTGACATATATCTTTAGCTTGTGAAAGCTCGCTTCGCAATCATCGGACCATCGGAACAAAGCACCCTTCTGGGTCAATCTAGTCAAAGATGATGAAATAGATGAGAAGCCCTCCACAAACCGGTGATAATAACCTGCTAACCCCAAGAAACTCATGATCTCGATCGTTGTGGTAGGACGAGGCCAACTCTAGACTGCCTCGATCTTCCTTGGATCCACCTTAATACCCTCACCTGATACAACATTTCCCAAGAATTCCACTAAATCTAACCAGAACTCGCACTTGAAGAATTTAGCATATAGTTTATGTTCCCGCAAGGTCTGAAGCACAACTCTCAAATGTTGCTCGCGCTCCTCCATACTACGTGAGTAGATCAATATGTCATCAATGAAGACAATTACGAAGGAGTCAGGATATGGCCTGAGCACCCAATTCATCAAATCCATAAACGCCGCTGGGGCATTGGTCAAGTCGAAATACATCACTAGAAATTCATAGTGGCAATTTCTAGTCCGAAAAGCCATCTTTGGAACATCCGAAGCACTAATCTTCAGCTGATGATACCCAGATCTCAAATCGATCTTAGAGAACACCTGGCACCCTACAACTGGTCAAACAAATCATTAATATGTGGCAACGAGTACTTGTTCTTAATGGTAACTTTGTTCAACTGGGGTAATCAATGCACATCCGCATACTCCTATCCTTCTTTTTCACAAACAACACTGGTGCACCCCAAGGTGACATACTCGGCCTAATGAACCCCTTTGCTAGTAACTCCTCAAGCTGCTCCTTCAACTCTTTAAATTTATTCGGAGCCATGTGGTACGGTGGAATAGAGATAGGTTGGGTACCTGGTACCAAATGAATACTGAAATCGATACCACGGTCTAGTGGCATGCCTGGTAAATCGGAAGAAAACACATCGGTGAACTCCCACACCACGGGTACTAAATCAATCGTAGGAATCTTTGCAGCAGTATCCTAAACATAAGCTAGATGAACCAAACAACCCTTCTTAACCACGTGTTGAGCTTTCAGGAAAGAGATAACCCGAGAAGATGCACTGATAGATGAACCTCTCCACTCCAATCTAGGAAACTCTGGCATCGCCAAGGTAACAGTCTTGGCATGGAAATCAAAGATGGAATGATACGGAGACAACCAATCCATTCCTAGGATGACCTCAAAGTCGGTCATGTAGATCAACATAAGATCCTCTCTAGTATCATAGCCATAGAAAGTCACAATACGGGACCGGTAGACCCGATCCACAACAACATAATCGCTCACATGCGTGGACATTTAAACAGGAACACCCAAGGACTCACGAAGTACATACAGATAATGAGAAAATAGATAAGAAACATATGAATATGTAGACCCTGGAACAAATAATACTGAAGCATCCCTACCGTAGACAGAAACAATACATGTGATCACAGCATCTGAGGCTGCTGCATCTAGTCTGGATGGAAAAAAATAAAACCTAGATGGAGAACCACCTGCCTAGCGTCCCCCTCTAAGGTGATGCCTACCCACATGCCCTCCGCAAATAGTAGGTCGGATGGCCAGTACGGTAGTTGGTGCGGTAACCATAGGTTGATGGCCCTGCTGCACTGCCTTCCCCCGAAACCTGAGGCAAGATCTCCTTATATGACCAAGCTCCCCGCACTCATAGCAACCTCTCGGTGCAGAAGATGACTGACCCTGAGTCTGGCCCTGGGGACCTGAATTCCCGCTGGAAGG
Organism: Nicotiana otophora; assembly: GCA_000715115.1. Classification (NCBI taxonomy): domain Eukaryota; kingdom Viridiplantae; phylum Streptophyta; class Magnoliopsida; order Solanales; family Solanaceae; genus Nicotiana; species Nicotiana otophora. Next base: position 93,989 of record AWOL01S0014882.1, on the reverse strand, counting down.
GTCCTGAATAGATGGTGGATGGTAGGAGCTCTCTGGAATGGAACTGAAATAGGGACGCATTGGTGCACCCCGAGAAGGCGGTGGTGCGGAATAAGTGGGTCTGTTGGACTGACCCTTGATGAACTGACCTTTGCCCCCAGACGGGGCATCGCTAAATCCTCCAGAATGTCGAGGCCTCTTCTCACCTGTCGTATACAATTGGCCATGGGTGCAGATACCCTCAATCCGTCGAGTTATCTGCATAACCTGCTTGTAGGGAGTCCCCGTCTCCACCTCTCGGGCCATAGTAACTTGAATACCATAATGCAAGCCCGCAATAAAACTATGCACTCTCTCTGCATCGGTGGGTAATATCATAAGTATTTGGCGGGACAACTCAGAGAACCTTGCCTCATAATCGGTCACAAACATCTGACCGTGCTGGAGCTGCTCGAACAGACCCCGTAGATCTTCCCTCTAGGAGGGTGGAATATATATATCTAGAAAGAGACGTGTGAATTGATCCCAAGTCAAGGGAGGCGAACCCTCTGGCTTGCTAAGAAGATAGGACTACCACCATCTACGGGCCCTTCCCTCCAACTAAAATGTGGTGAAGTCGACCTCGTTGGACTCCAATACTCTCATGTTGTGAAATCTGTCCCTGTAGCGGTTAATAACATTTTGGGGGTCCTCATGTCGCTCACCGCTAAGTCAGGAGGATGCAGTCTCATCCATCTATCCAACAGCTTATGTGGCTCGACGACCGCATCTTCTCTGGGCTCTAGTACAACCACTGCAACTGGATGGGCTCCGCCCATAGGTAATGCGAGGTAGATTACTAAAAATCATCATACGAATCTATTGGAACTATCAAATCCTGGTTCTGAGGTCGTTTACATAAAACGTTGACTCAAGTCAAACTTGGCAATTATAGGCCATAATTAAGGAACTAAGTGTTCCGATTTCAACCCGAACCCTTCCAAACCCAAACCAACAATCCCCGCAAGTCATAAAACAGTAAAAGCATATACAAGGAGTCTTAATTTGGGCAACATGGACAAAGAAAGCAAAACGACCGGTCGGGTCATTACAAGGTAGCACTCGCTTGTTTACACATAAAAATGCGCGTGAAGCCTGTAAAAAATCTCATATTTTGTCTCCCCTCCCCGTAGGAATTCCCCCCCACCCATGGTATTCTTCCTCATACCACCCTCACCCTCATCTTCTTCCCTACATAGAATTTCTGAAAGAGCATAAAATTGCAGATCTAAATGTTGAGCGGGGTTTGTTAGTTTATTATCCAAATATTGTGAAAATTATTTATTTATGATAGATTTAAAAGCCTTAACAGTAGTATGGAAGGTTTGGTGAAAAAAATATAAAATACGAAAAAGCTTAAAAATTCAATAGGATCTTGTTGATTATTGGGTTGTTAAACTCAATTTGTTGCTCGTTTTTTTCGGCTAGTTGTATAGATAGTGTGGTTGAATTTTTGTGTTGTTGGAAACTTTCTCGGCAATAATGGTGCTTAAGATAGAAAATGTGAAGACGAAGAAGATGGGGTTTGATTGTAATTTTTTAATGTTTCTTTTCGCTTTTTAAATTCAATGACACGTGTCACGATCCTATTAGGGCGTGACTTTCACGTTATCTGAAACATTGGTCAAGCACAAAAGTGAAGTATTTTAGACATGCTTTTTACAGGTTGAGTATGTAAAATCTTTTTCATGAACGAGAGGTGTGTAACAGGGATTTCGCTGTAAGATCGATGGGTAAACTATGTGTGAGCACCTAATATTTTACCACACTTGAGTTTTCTACATTGTTTGTATTTAATATCTTCTACGTTTAATCTTGATATTTTAACTTTTATGTTATTTTTATTACTAGGCTTTATTAGAGAATATGTAATATTTTTAACGAATTCTACTACATAGAAGCCGGAATAATCTACTTTAAGTACGGACCAAATCTAATAAAATTACTTCCTACCTTCCCTACTCTATTTCCTTGTCTCATCACCTACTCACTACACAATTCACTTGTCACATCCCACTCCCCTTTCACTATTCCCTTGTCCCATCACCATCATCCTACACTCTTCCTTTATTTTTTTTATTATTTATACACACACAAGAACACAGAGAAAGGAGGATATGTTTTTTAAAAGGATAACAACAAGTAGAGGAGAGGTCATTTGCCCTCACAAAAATACAGCTAGCCCCTTCTTTTTCCTAGAGAAAAACAAACATAGCTCCTCCATTTTCCTCCATGGAAACCAGCCAATTTCACCTCCGTCAAACACCATTTTCGTCATCTAAAAATCCTCCAAAATTGTCTACCCTCCAAAGCACCTTATCCAGATTCAAAAATAATATTTAAGTAGCCCCCAAAAATAGCACCAAACCACCCCCAAATGAGCTAAAACCGCAGCTGAAACAACCACGAACAACAACCAAAAGGAGCAGCTTATTAACCTCAAACATAAACCTTGAAACACCGTAAAAATACCCCCAAAATCCCACAAAACAGCCCCTAAAATGACCCGAAATAGCCCCAAAAAAGATCCAAACCTAGATAAAAATGCTTATTAACAACCACCTCAAAACTACACCCGAACCAGCGATTAGAACCACCCAAAGATCACCCAAAACCAGCAACAAAATACCTCTAAAACAACCAGTCCAAACCAGCCCAATAAACCTGATTGAAGTCAATCAAAGTTGTTTTTTTATCAATCAGTATTAGTTTCGAAATTCGGAAGTTCATAGTTTCCTAGGCTTGAATTTGAGTTGCGATTCGTGAAATTGATGTTGTTTGATGTGATTTTGTGCCTCGAGTATGTCCTCTTTTTGTTTTTTAACTTGTTGGTATATTTGGATGGGATCCCGAAGGGGCCGAGTGTGAAACAGATTGAATCCGGATCAAAATTAGACTTGTGTGATTGCTGAAGCTGGGATGTGTCTGGTGCAATCGCACCTGCGCAATTTATGTACCGCAGAAGCTGACTTCGATCCGCAAGAAAGTTGCCTTGTTATGTAGATTCCTTCATACCTTAATTGAGTTACCTTAACATGTTACAGCCATCATTTCTAGTCTATTTTCATATGTTCTACTTTCTTATCTCTTACTTGCTAATTGCTCTACATGTTTAGCTGAAGTTCTTGTTTCCTTCATTCCGTATTCATTTTTTAACCGTTGAACTCTTTACTCGAATATGTTATTCTTGGAATATCTTGTTGTTAAAATTGGTATTGAGTTATAAAGGTCGAGATTTGCATTGAGGAAAAGTCTTAAGTTGTGAAATATTATTCTTGTTGAGTTATTCACTACCAGTTATTGTTGTTGAGACTCTTGTGTACATTGTGGTTGAGCCACGAGCTCTTTATTGTGAAAACACAGTTATTGTTGGTCTCTTTGAAAAGTTGTAATATTGGGTACTTGAGGTGCGATTTGTGATACGTTGTGATATTGATACACATGCGGTGGTATAAGGTTTTGGGGTTCAAATGCATGCGGTGAGATAAGGTGGTCTTGATACGCGTGGCTAGTAGGGGAACTAATAGAAGCCATGCGGTGTGATAAGGAGGCTAAAATGCGAGATGCTATTTCGGGAAAATAATTTTTAAAACTAAATGCAAGGCTCCCGCTGTAATATAAGAAAACATAGTAAATTATTCTTATGAATTGAGACTATGAGGTGGCACGTCGGTAGTACTCTTGTTGGTATTTCTTTATTACTGCACTTGTCTTGGGTTGTTTATTTCCTTAGAATATTATTTCTTGTCTTCTCCATGTTGCATTATTTACTTTAGTTCCGTTTAGCTGATCTTGATATGCTATTTGTTGTTTAAATTTCATTACTATCATTACTACACTTCCATATACTTGTACAGTCTTCTTATTTATTCCAGTAGGGCCTTGACCTGACCTCGTCACTACTCTATTGAGGTTAGGCTTGGCACTTACTGGGTACCATTGTGGTATACTCATGCCGCGCTTCTACACATCTTTTTGTGCAGATCCAGGTACCTCCTTCCAGCACAGGCATTAGCGAGAGTTTAGCTGTGGAGACTTCAAAGTATACCTGTTAGTGTCAGCAGGCCTTGGAGTCTCCCTCTTCCTTGACTATTCTATTTTCCTTATCCTTTTATAGATATTTATGTATAGGATTATGCGTACTTATATTTAGAGCTTGTGACTTGTGTACGTCGGGTCTTGGGAGTTGTATATGCTGAGTTACAGATTTCATATTATATAGTTGTTGAGTTTTGAGACTTTATTTATTATTTCAGTTATTTCTATATAAATGTAAGGCTTACCTAGTCTTAGAGACTAGGTTCCATCACGACATCCTACGGAGAGAAATTGGGGTCGTGACAAGTTGCTATCAGAGCTCTAGGTTCATAGGTGTTATGAGTCGCAAGTAAGTTTAGTATAGTCTCACGGATCGGTACGGAGACGTCAATACTTATCTTTGGGAGGCTATGGAATAGATAGGAAAAGTTTCACTTCTTTGAATCCTTATCATGTGAATTTGTTGACTTCGGAATTTTAAATCTCTATCTTTCTATTCTCTCACAAATGGTGAGAACACGCACAACTGGATCGAATGATCAGACACCCACGCCCCCTGCCAGAGCCGTGAGAGGCCGGGGATGGGGCAGAGGCCGAGGATGGCCACATGGTATAGCCAGAGCACCTGCACGAGTTGCTATAGATGAGCCACCAGTAGCTCCAGTTGGAGAGCAAGCACCTGAGATGCATGTTACTACGTATACCCCTACACTCCAGGAGACTCTCGCCCAGTGTTTGAGCATGTTTGGCACTTTAGCTCAGGCAGGGTTGATTCCACTTGCTCCTACAACATCTCAGGCCGGGGGAGGAGCACAGACTCCCGCATCCTGTACCCCAGAGCAGCAGTTCCAGGTTGACTAGGTCTCAAAGGTCATACCAGTAGAGTCGTTTGTCCCAATTCAGCCTGAGGTTAGGGCAGCAGCTTCTGGGGGGACAGATCAGGCTCGAGTGGTACAAGAAGTACCACCCTCCTACATTCAATGGTTTGGCTTCAAAGGATGCCCAGAGTTTTCTTAAGGAGTGCCATCATATCCTTCGTACTATGGGTATTGTACAGTTGAGTGGGGTTGCTTTCACTACGTTCCAGCTTAAAGGAGTGGCTTATCAGTGGTGGAGATCTTATTAGTTGGGTGGCCCGGTCGAGGCAGCTTCACTCACATAAGCTCAGTTCTCAGAGATAGTCATGAGGGAGTTTGTTCCCCAGACTCTTAGGGATGCATGGTGCGTAGAGTTTGAGAAGTTGCGCCAGGGTGCTATGACCATATCGGAGAATGCAGTTCGATTCACTGATTTATCCAGGCATGCACCATCCTTAGTTGCTATTGTCAGAGAGCGAGTTCGTTGAATTATAAAGGACCTCAACCCTGGTATCAGATTCAGCATGGCCTGAGAGTTGGAGATGGACATCTCATACCAGTAGGTAGTGGAGATCACTCAGAGATTAGAGGGCATGTGGGCCCGGGAGAGAGAGCATAGGGAGTCCAAGAAGCCTCAAGATTCCGGCACATATAGTGGTGCGAATGCCCTCGTTTAAGCCCATCATGGTAGGGGCTATGTGAGCTGCCCTATTAATTCAGCACTTTCAGCTTCCAGCAGTATTTCGGCCACTCACAAGCCTCAAGTTTCTCATTATGCACCGCCACTCTCTAGTGCACCTCCTGCACGGGTTGCTTTCAGTGGTCAGTCCAATCGATCAGGCCCGAGCTAGTTCTAGCAGCCAGGTCCTCCAAGGGCTTGTTTTGATTGTGGTTACACTTGTTACATGGTGCGGGACTGACCCAGACTCAGGAGAGGTGCACCTCTACAGACTTCTTATGCCCCACATATTCCTCAGGGCCCCCAGACCTCTCAGGCCATAGTTACCACACCATTTGCCACTCCACCTGCACAGCCAGCCAGGGATTGAGGTTGGGCAAGTAGAGGTCGCCCTAGAGAGGGAGTCTATACCAGAAGTTATGCTCTTCCTACTAGGATGTAGGCGGTTGCATCCGACTCAGTTATCACAGGTATTGTTCCGGTTTGTCATAGAGATGCATCAGTCTTATTTGATCCAGGATCCACTTATTCCTATGTATCATCTTACTTTGCTCCATATTTGGGTGTATCCTATGATTATTTGAGTTCTCCTGTCTATGTGTCCATACCTAAGAAATATTCCATTATTGTTGACCGTGTGTATCGATCGTGTTTAGTTGTTCTTGGTGGTTTTGAGACCACATTCGGACTATTGTTAATTAGTATGGTATATTTTGATTTTATCTTGGGTATGGACTAGTTGTCACCCTATCTTGATATTCTTGACTGTCACTCCAAGACAGTGATGTTGTCTATGCCAGGTCTGCCATGGTTGGAGTGGAGGGGTACTTTGGATTATGTTCCTAGCAAGGTGGTGTCATTCCTTAAGGCACAACCGATGGTTGGAAAGGGGTATGATGTGTATCTAGCATATGTGAGAGATGTCAGTGTTGATACTCCTACCGTTGAGTCAATTCTGGTAGTGAGGGATTATCTATATGTATTTCCAGCGAATCTTCTGGTCATGCCTCCCATCGGGGATATCGATTTTGGTATTGATTTGTTACCGGACACTCAACCCATTTCTATTCCACCATATCGTATGGCCCCAACAGAGTTGAAGGAGTTAAAGGAGCAATTGCATGAGTTGCTTGATAAGGGTTTCATTCGGCCCAGTGTCTCACCTTGGGGTGCTTCGGTCTTATTTGTAAAGAAGAAGGATGGTTCTATGCGCATGTGTGTTGATGATCGCCAGTTGAACAAGGTTACGGTGAATAACAGGTATCCATTTCCACGCATTGATGACCTATTTAATAAGCTACAAGGTGCCATACTGTTCTCAAAGATTGATTTGCGGTCGAGCTATCATCAGTTGAAGATTCGGGAGCTAGATATCCCGAAGACTACCTTCTGGACCCGGTATGGTCATTACGAGTTCCTTGTGATGTCATTTGGGCTAACCAACACCGGAGCTGCATTCATGCACTTGATGAACATTGTATTCTAGCCCTATCTTGACTCATTCATCATTGTGTTTATTGACGACATCTTGGTGTACTCTCGGAGCCGAGAGGATCATGAGCAGTACTTGAGGACCATGCTTCAGACCTTGAGAGAAAAGAAGTTGTATGCAAAATTTTCAAAGTATGAATTCTAGCTTGATTCGGTAGTGTTTGTGGTTAGTGTCGAGTGAGGGGATCAAAGTAGATCCGAAGAAGATTAAAGCAGTGCAGAGTCAGCCCAAACTATCTTCAACTACTGAAATTTAGAGTTTTCTTGGTTTGGCAGGGTATTACCGTCATTTTGTAGAGGGTTTCTCATCTATTGTTGTACCTATGACCAGATTGACCAGAAGGGTGCTCCGTTTAGGTGGATCTAGGGGTGTGAGGAGAGCATTCAAAAGCTCAAGACAGCTTTGACTACAGCCCCAGTGTTGGTGTTGCCTATGGGTTCGGGGTCTTATATTATGTACTGTGATGCGTTGCGTATCGGTCTCGGCGCGGTGTTGATACAATACGGGGGTGATTTGCTATGCGTCCAGACAGTTAAAGGTGCACAAGAAAAACTATCATGTCCACGGCCTTGAGTTAGCAGCTATTGTTCATGCATTGAAGATTTGGCGGCACTATTTTTATGGTGTCCCTTGTGAGGTCTATACCGACCGAAGTCCACAACATCTGTGTAAATAGAAGGATCTTAACTTGCGTCAGCGGAGATGGTTAGAGGTTCTTAAGGACTATGATATCACCATTCTATATCATCTCGGGAAGGCCAATGTGGTGGCCGATGCCTTGTGCCGAAAGGTGGAGAGCTTGGGCAGTTTAGCATATCTATCGGCAGCGGAGAGGCCATTAGCATTGGATGTTCAAGCCTTGGCCAACCAGTTTGTTAGATTGGACATTTCGGAGCCGAGTCGAGTTTTGGATTGTGTGATTTCTCGGTCTTATTTATATAACAACCCCCATCTTCTTGTCCTCGGGGACACGAATCAGCACGGCGATGCCCAGGAGGTCACTATTAGGGATGACGGTGTGTTACGGATGCAGAGCAGGCTATGTGTGCCCAATGTAGATGGTTTGCGTGAGATGATTCTTCAAAAGGTCCACTGTTCACGATACTCCATTCATCCGGGTTGCCGCCAAGATGTATCAGGACTTGAGGTAGCACTATGGGTGGAGGAGAATGAAGAAGGACATAGTGAAATATGCAGCTCAGTGTCTAAACTATCAGGATGTGAAGTATGAGCATCAGCGGCGAAGTGGATTGCTAGAGCTTTAGCGAACGGTGCTATATTCAATGCAGTCTTGAGCTTCTGAAAGTTCACCTCGCAATCATTGAATCATCGGAAAGGAGCACCCTTCTAGGTTTTGAGGCACCTCGGGGGTTCATTGTTACCGAGAACTTTCTCCAGAAGTAAGTAACTCAAATTATAGTTTGCCGAGGGTAGACTTTAGAACCGGTTGTGAAAATATTTCTTTTTCGAAGGCCTAGTTTTTGTTATGGATTTCGGACGTCTCTGAGCTGTGTTAATTTGGCCGAAGCCTTTTAGTTCGGGAGCTGCCCATTGACCTTGTTGTTTCCCGAGTTATCCGGACTTGCCCGAGATAACAGTCCCCGAGTGGGGTGGCCGTGGCCTTTAAAAACTGGGGAGTTGCCTAATAGGTCTTTTGCCCCCGAGGCCCAGTGGCTTGGGCCGTTTGAGTTGGATGACAGTCCCCGAGTGAGGGAGTGGTCGTTCGCATTCCGGTTATGTGTTGCCCTTGGGCTCGTTATTTTCGGAAGTACGAAGCTCTTTAAGGGATGTAAAGAGGAAAGTTTTTAAAACATAATATGATTGCAAGGAAAGTACTTCTCTTTATTCTCGATCAAAACAGTCATACATGCGTACATGTTTTATGCCAGGGCTCGAGCAATCTGCGTGGGCACGGTTCTTTTCGACGGTTTGACCCTTACAATAAATCCTATCTATTGAGACCCTTCATTTATGAAGTAGTTTCCTCGCTAGAGTTGATATTCGGAGATAATTCATATCCAAGGGTAGCCCCCAGTATTCGAAGTTGATTGCAAAGGAACCTCAGATATTGTTGAATTGTTCTTCGGTGCCGATTCGTAATTGAGCTTGATTCTAATTTAGCACGATTCATTATTGTCTCATTAAAAACCTCACCGAAAATCCCATTTGGGACAAAACCAGTCTAAGGGAAAAAATGTGCAACACGTGCTTTCAGACACAAAGTCTGTAAAGACTTCGTGTCGTTCGCCGAAAAATCCATTGTCGTTTCTTGTTGACCACTTGCAAGTGTTAGTCTGAAAAAAGGAAATAAAATGGGGTCGTACCTTAGCAGTAATACCATTTTAGGTGAGATATATTCCAATTGCTCGGTAGCTATTCTCCATTCATCGTTCCGAGCTTGTAGGACCCTTTCCCGGTGACCTCGAGAATCTGGTACGGTCCTTACCATTTCATACCCAATTTCCCTTCGTTCGGATTTCGGTTGTTGAGGGTGACCTTCCTTAGCACTAAGTCCTCGACATTAAAATAATGAAGATTGGCTCTTCGATTGTAGTATCTCTCGATCCGTTGTTTGTGGGCGGCCAATCTGACGAGGGCGGCTTCACACCTTTCATCCAATAGTTTCAGGCTCGTATTTATGGCCTCGTCATTTGATTAATTTGTTGCATATCAGAACCTAATACTCGGCTCTCCGACTTCAACCGGTATTAGAGCTTTGACTCCATAAACCAATGAGAATAGGGTAGCCTCGGTACTGGATTACGAGGTTGAGCGGTATGCCCAAAGAACTTCGGGCAGAATTTCCTTCCACTTTCCTTTGGCGTCGGTTAGCCTCTTCTTAATATTTTGGATGATGGTTTTGTTGGTCGATTCGGCTTGCCCGTTACCGCTAGGATGATAAGGTGTTGATAGGATTATTTTGATCTTATAATCTTTGAGAAATTTGGTTACTTTGCTGCCGATGAACTGTTTCCCGTTGTCACACACAATTTCGGATGACATCCCAAACCGACATATGATGTGGTCCCAAATGAAGTCGATGACTTCCTTCTCCCTAACCTTCTCGAAGGCCTGTGCTTCAACCCACTTAGAAAAATAGTCAGTCATAATTAACATAAATTGAGCTTTACCTGGTGCCCATGGAAGAGGGCCAATGATGTCCATTCCCCACTTCATGAATGGGCATGGTGATAAGACTGAATGGAGTAGTTCCCGGGGTTGGTGAATCATCGGTGCATGTCTTTGGCATTTGTCGCATTTTCGAACAAACTCTTTCGCATCTTTGTCCATGCCGATCCAGTAATAGCCGGCTCTGATTACCTTTTGAACCAATGATTCGGCACCGGAATGATTTCCGCAAGTGCCGTCGTGAACTTCCCTCAGAACATACTCGGTATCTCTCAGTCCCAGACATATTGCTAGTGTACCATTGAACGTTCTTCTAAACAAGGTTCTGTCATCGGACAAGGTGAATCGTGTTGCCTTTGTGCGCAGTGCCCTCGATTCTTTTGGATCTGAGAGAAGTTTTCCGGTCTTCAAATACTCTATATATTTATTTCTCCAATCCCAGGTCAAGCTTGTGGAGTTTATCTCAGCGTGGCCTTCTTCGACTACTGACCTCATGAGTTGCACGACGGCCCCTGAATTGAGCTCGTTGTCCGCGACCGATGACCCTAAGTTTGCGAGGGCATCGACTTCACTATTTTGATCTCGAGGCACGTGTTGCAAAGTCCATTCTTTGAATTAATGCAAAGTTACTTGTAACTTATCTAGGAATCTTTGCATTCGTTCTTCTCTCACTTCGAGGTTCCATTAACCTGATTCACCACAAGGAGAGAGTCTTATTTGGCTTCGATCACCTCCGCTCCCAAGCCTTTGGCTAGTTCGAGACCTGCAATCATGGCCTCATATTCGGCCTCGTTGTTAGTCAATTTCACAGTTCTAATAGATTGTCTAACCACGTTACCTGTGGGCGGTTTTAGTACGATGCTGAGTCTGGACCCCTTTGCGTTCGATGCACCGTCCATAAAGAGGGTCCAGATTCCCGAGGATGTACCCGAGTTCACTAATAACTCTCTTTCAACCTTGGGTACTAGGGTCGGCATGAAGTCAACCACGAAGTCTGCCAAAATTTGAGACTTAATGGTTGTTCGGGATCGATATTCAATATCATACCGGCTGATTTCTACGGCCCATTTGGCCAACCGTCCCGAAAGCTCGGGTTTGTGCATAATATTTTGCAATGGATAAGTTGTTACAATACATATGTGGTGACATTGAAAGTACGGTTTTAGTTTCCTAGAGGCACTTATCAAAGCGAGCGCCAATTTTTCTAGGTGGGGATATCTAGTTTCGGCCTCTCCCAAGGTCCGACTAACATAATAAATTGGAAATTGCGTACCTTGTTCTTCCCGGACTAGGACTCCACTTACCGCTATCTCCGATATTGCCAAATATAAGTACAGTTGTTCATCTGCCCTCAGCGTGTAAAGCAGCGTCGGGCTTGATAAGTATCGTTTAAGTTCTTCCAAGGCTTGTTGGCATTCCAGATTCCATGTGAAGTAATTTTTCTTCTTCAGCAACGAGAAAAATTGATGGCTCTTATCTGAGGACCTCGAGATGAATCGCCCTAGGGAGGCTATGCGCCCGGTTAACCTCTGTACAGCCTTTATGTTATCTATTATCGTGATGTCCTCGTTAGCTTTGATCTTGTCGGGGTTTATCTCGATTCCTCGGTTGGATACCATGAATCTGAGAAATTTGCCTGACCCGACCCTGAACGCGCATTTTTTTCGGGTTCAACTTCATGTTGTATTTCCTCAATATATTGAAGGTTTCTTGAAAATATTTCAAATGGCCCTCTGCTCGAAGGGACTTAACTAACATATCATCAATGTAAACTTCCATAGATTTCCCTATTTGTTCTTCGAACATCAGGTTTACTAGGCGTTGATAAATGGCACCAACATTTTCTAATCCAAATGGCATTACGTTATAACAGTAGGTACCATATCATAGCTTCATTTGACAGGGTCTCCCCGAATTTCTTTAGTAACACGGATTCGATCTTGTCGTCCTCTAGATCATTCCCTTTAATTGCACATGTATAAGAGGTGACATGCTCGTTTGGGTCGGTCGTTCCATTATATTTAGGAATCTCGGGCATGCGGAACTTCTTGGGGATCGGTTTGGGAGCCGCGCTCGGGGGAAAGGGCTTTTGTACGGACTTTTTGGAATCCAAACCCTTCAATATTGGTGGTGCCCCCAGAAGTTGATTAACACTAGAGTTATAAGTTTTCACCTTCTTATCGTTTGCTTCGATATTCATTTCCCCCGACTCAACTTGTTTCATTAGTTCTTCGAGTATCTTTATGATTGCGGGATCAGTCCCTGATTCATTTTCGTTCGATTTCCTTGACACTGATTCGACCCTGTGAACAACTTCCTGGGATGGCTTGGGCTCGATCCTGCTTGGTGCATGATTTGGTTTTGGAGCTCGGCTATCGCAGCTTGTTGAGCCTGCAACATCTCGAAGATCACTCGAAGGCTAATTCTGCCTCTTCGCCGCCATGTGCGCTCTGAGCGGCCGATCGAACATCCCTACAGATGCTACTCTCGGGATCGATGACCAAATTTGCATTGATGGCTACATGCGAGCTGTTGGGTCTACAGCCGAAACTCCATCGAGGCTAACTGGAGGTACGTCGTTCCCTAGTGCTATGATATCATTTTTGTCATGGTGGTCGAAGTCATTGTCCACGTGTACAGGTGTTTCCTGATAGTATTTTGATCCGGGAATCAAAGATACTCACAAGAACAAGTGAAATATAGTATGTGTTATGAAAGTTAGTACCAGGCAATCACTATTATCCTTAGCCCCACGGTGGATGCCAAATTGTTTACCCTAAAAACGGATAACAATTAAATTTATACGCGGTTTTACGGATACGTGATATAACTTGGCACAAATTAAGAAAATATATTAATATTGAATTTGACGATACAAGAAATAAATGCAAACCAAACTAATTGAATAGCATTGGCCCTCGAGTTAGACCACCTTTGAACCAAGAGATGTTTCAACTTGATATAAGAACAGAGTATTGCTTTCAACTTAAACAATAATGAAAGCTAGAAAAAGACAATGTATTGCTTTATGGTGCCTAAAAATCCTCCCATTTACAAATGATCATACCCCATTTATATAGTAGGGGAGTCCTACTCTTGATACATTTCTAAATGAAGTAAGAAATTTCCTGATTGGCTAATTAATCGGCCTATCCTTGATACCTGCCGAGATCTCCACCGTGATCTATGCTCGATCACGGATATTTCGCCTTTCTGTTATCCGACTTAGCAAGTTTCCCTCGATCTCGCCTGATCTCGACTTTGTTCGGTCCCGGGGTCTCGAGCTTGGCGATATAATTTCACACCCTGGTTCGATATGACTCGAGTTCGGACCTTAATCTATCATATTCCAGTTTCGATTAGTCAAGCAAGGGGCTAGCCCGGTTTTGGCCGTATACAAAAGTCATTCACAATTAGGAAGGGCACCATATATACACATATATAATCCCGATCTAGCCCTTGTACCAAAACAATGCGGGGATGGAGACCGGTATGAGATCAGGAACAAAATAAGAGATCGTTGAAAGCAGTAAAGAGAGATTACCTTCTTCATGTCACCAACTATAATGGAGGATTTAAGCACTTATTGGGGAGGATTTTTCTTCTGTTCAACTTTAGTTGTTGGAGCGGACGTATTGCCCCTGACTCCCATTTCTTGTTTCATGCCTCTTCAATTATGAATCTGCAACAACTAAATTTGCTTCAAATCTTGATTCATCTATTGTAGTGATGATATGCAATAGTCATTGAATAAATATGAAAATGTCAATCAAGAACAATTCAACCAACTACAAATCAAGCATAGATTTTACTTTAGAAAAAATTAATAGCTTGTTTGGATGGTTGTTACCCATTATATTGTATCGTGTTGTTACTTTAAATACAATATTTGTTTTGATTGTTACTTAAATTTTGTTGTATCGTATCGTTAAATCCGTCGTTATGTAACGACGAAAAGTGTCACTTTATGAAACGACGAATTTGGTGTGGTGACGTACAATACAATACAATACAATACGATACATTATGAAACAACATGTAACGACCATCCAAACAAGGTGTAAAATGTCTAAAGATAAGTATATGGTTTATTGTTCTCCAAATAGCTTGTAAAACAACAATCATCAAATTAACCCAAATAGCCGTTCACCTAATCTTTTAAATTAAAAATAGCTGGTATATAAGTAATATATGTATAATATATTCATATAATCTATGTATAATTAATAAATGTATATAATCAATGTATACCCTAAAAAAAAGTAAACATTGAATCTGGCCGGCTATTTGTTTACAATCTCTTTTTGTTTTAGGCATAAAGTTTCAGACAGAGACTGAAATTGATAGGAGTAGACATGATCAGTTTAGTTCGGTTTTTAATTGTTCAATTTGGTTAGTTCGAATTACGGTTCAGTTTATAAATAAGAAAATCAAAACCAAATTGAAACAAGATCGATAGGGATTTGCCGATTACAGAAATAAAAATGTTATAGTTTTTCCTCTAGCTATACGGATGTAGAAGATTATAATGTTTCCCTAGCTACTTGGCAATTTTGCAACATCTTGCAACGCCGTAAAAGCATATATGAAGCATCCTTTTTCCATAATAAACAGAAAAAAATCACCAAATCAAACACCAACCTTAGTAAATAAAACAAGAATGAGCATATCCAAATAGCTGGGTAAATAAAGATACATATTGGTGAATAAGAAATACCTCAAAATTCAAAAGAGACATTTTAGCCTTAGCTTTCTGAAAGCTGTATATTCCTCTCTTCTTTATAGGAAAGAGAGAGAGAGAGGCCTTATATGAGTGTTTCTTTTTGGTTTCAGAAAATAATGGTGTATAAAATGTCCTATATGTGGGACCAAGTGTCGTACAGTATTTGGCCAAATTTATTCATTTATTAATGGTAGATAACAAACTGACAAGGCTGGAGATTTAGTGTACTATATATTTTAAGGAGGTACAGATTTAGATCTGAACAAAATTAATATGGTAGTAGTAATTAGTAAACGAAAGAGGCGATATGCTTCACGGTTTAATGTAGTACTATTGCCATATGCTTATTTTGTTTTTTGTTTTTTTGGTCCCCTCCCCTTTGATTTTTCTTTGATCCCATTTGTTGGCGTTTTGTTTTTCTTTTGGTGACTCAAACCCACGATCATGAGGTTATAAGTGGGAGGTCTGACTATCTGAGTAACCCTTCTTGTCTGTGCTTTAGATTTCAACACCCACCAAATATGTCAGATGAAGAGGAAATATCTAAAGGGTTCAAACATGGACTACTGAGCTTTAGAACTAGGTACCAGAATCAGTAACAGAGTCAAAATTTTCGCTAAGGGATTAAAAAAAGAAAAAGTTAAAAAATTAAAGAGATTATGATCGTCAGTGGAAACAGAACCAACAACCTCACAACAGTTTTGAACCCCTTGACCACTGAACTAATATTTTTCAATTGTGTCAACAGAATTCAAAATTTAATAAATAGAGATGTTTACCCTCAAAATCAGATAACAATTGAATTTGTTGGTGGTTTAAAAGATATGCGGATTAACTTGATACAAATCGATAAATTAGATTGCAATTGAAATACATAATGATAGATTAACCATAAACCACGTGAGTTGGATGATTTCGGCTTAGGAACGCACGCTACCCTTGAATTGAATGCACTTTATTTAACATCAAAATATCAAAGAGTAAGAACTTAGAGAATGTATTGCTTATCGGTATATGTTACCATGCCCCTTATGATTTGTCAATTCCCCTTTGTATATTAGGGGAGATCTACCTTTTAAGGTATTATTTTATTATTCTATAAAAGGCAAAAGTCCTTGATTTGCCGATCGTTGGTTCCCTTTTTGAGTCGTTCCGTGATTTCTGCCATAATGATTGGTT
Source organism: Nicotiana otophora (assembly GCA_000715115.1). NCBI lineage: Eukaryota > Viridiplantae > Streptophyta > Magnoliopsida > Solanales > Solanaceae > Nicotiana > Nicotiana otophora. Next base: position 77,874 of record AWOL01S0014882.1, on the reverse strand, counting down.
AATGGCGAGAATTACGGACCCATATCGGATGAGTTAGCAAAGCTTTTTTGAGACTGCTAGAAACGAGACCGGTTATGCCTTCGGTTAACTTGAGGGCAAATCTGATGGTCTCGATGGCTAATTTCGACAATGCTTTGGGTTCGATCTCAATCAACATACTTCGATCTTGGCTGATTGCATCGAATGTTAGATCGATTTTCAAGCTCGACCTTACTCGATCACAGATATTTTGACCCCGTCCTAATCAGGGAGTCTTGGAAGGGAGATCAAATATCGAGCTTGGTTTTATCCGTATACAGAAGTCCCCTCATTTTTCGAAAAATAGATGACGAGAAACGATATGAGCCTCCGATTCTTACTTCGATATATCATGACGTAACATCCTCTTATTTTCTGGAGAGTAAATGATGAGAAACGATACGAGTTTTCGATTCTCACTTTGATAAATCATGACGACGACTTCATGACGTATGTGATAAGAATAGTTGAAACGTCCTGTCGGTCCAGTTTTCGAGGCATTAAATGAGTGTCAGTTAACGGTCGGCCGCTACAAGATGAGAACCACCGTTTTGAGAAAACTACAAATACCCCTTTCATCCATTCATTAGAACTTTTACATTCAAACTCTTCTCTTGTGTTTTAAGAAAGCTTCATCACCTTCATCTTCTGGTTTTCTAGTTTAGCCTCAAAACTTCTTCTCTTCTAGTTCTTTGAAAATTTACATAAGTTATCTGCTAAGCTAGCCTCCTCTTTTACCAATACTTTCTTTTCTCCACTGTTTATAAGAAATGGCAAAGACTTCAAAATCTGTTCCTAAAGAAGAAACCTCTTCTTCCTCAAAACCATCTGAAAATGTTTCGCCTGCTGCTACTGAGGAATCAACACCGGAACCCCCTCTAAGGTACATATGTATGATTACTTCAAGTATTCTTGATAAGGTCAAGAAGGACTGTAACTGGGTCGATAAGCTTGTAGTGGTCCCTACCCCCGAGGAATCGATAGCCACCTACGTGGAGGATTGTTTAAGTGTTAATACTTACACTTTCAAGCTGGGTCCTTTAGATCCAGTTATCATAGCCTTTTGCAAAAGGTATGAGGTGACTCTCGGGTAGATCCATCCTTCATTTTGGAGGATTGTGATTCTGCTTCGTTTCTTCGTGAGCAAGCTCGAAGGGTGTCCTCTTACTATCGGCCACTTTATGCGCTTGTGTAGCTCTCGACTCTACCAAGTGGAATTAATCAAATTCGCACATCGACCCACTAAGGCCCCCTTTTTGAGTATTGACGAGGATCGGGACCGAGGCTGGTTGGGTCGATTCGTTCGAGTGAGGACCTCGAACTTAATCTCGACCGTGTATATGCAATTTCCAGAGAAATGGAACATGAAATGTAAGTATATCTTTGCCTTTGAGATTTATTTTATTGCTTTTATTTTTCCTCCCTTCTCATTGATATTTTGTGATGATGCAGCTATTGCCCAGATGCCGGATGCGGTTCCTCGACTCAAGGAGTGGGTCGAGGGCATCGTAACAAAGAGATCTCAAAGGGTAGATGGGAGGCCCGTTCTCATGGTGATATGTTACTATATTCAGCCTTATATTCAGCCCTACTTTTTACGTCGTTGATTTTTGAATTGATTTACTTTCCCTTTGCAGGTTTATCAAAAGATGTCAACATTAGGCCTCCATCCGCGGATGATGATATTTACACCGAGGCTCCTGCTTCGAAGCAGGACAAAGAGAAGAAAAGGAAAAAGGCTCCGAGTTCTTAGGGCCCTGAGAAGAAGAGGCCAAGAAAAATATTGGCGCGTAAGCCCAAGGGAAATTCCAGTGGTCGAGCATTGTACTCACTCTATCGATTGCGAGACGAGTCCGAGGAGGAAGGAAAAGCCTTCGAACTGGTGGCTAGTATGGTGTCATAACTCGAAGGGCAAGGGGCCTCTGAACCAGGGGTAGGCGAGGCCGGTTTTCATCATGTCGGAGAGGCCGAGGGGGAGGCAGGAGCTGAGGCTTCCCATGATGCGAGAAAAGCGGCATAGTAAGCACTTGGTCCGATAGAGATTGTCGAGTTGCCCTCGTTTATAGAATCAATTTTTAATGAGGACCAAGTAGCAAAAGAATGCCCCATCGATGAAAGACCCGTTTCGCAGTTTTTTCGATGGTGTGGATTCTACAGCCATGGATCGCCATTGGATTTGGCAATTTAGAGATATCGAGGAATAGATATCCCTATGAAGCAAGCGGTCCTTCCTCGAGCCCGAAATTGGTCGATCGATTCCCTGCCCCGAGTGCATATCTTGATCAGAAACGCACAGTTGTCTTTTCCCTTCCCGAGGATGCCCAGGTTCTTTCTGCCCCGGTGGGAATTGCCAGTTATTTTCGGTGTTTGGTGACCTAAGAGGATTAATCAAAAATGAATGAGGTACAAGTACCCCGCCTGTTCAATGAATCTCAACAGGCACTGAATCGGATAACTTCGAATGTATCTTCATTATGTACTTAGATTTAATCGTGAATAATCGTAACATTTTCCTTTGTGTTTGAAGGCCTTGATGCTTTATCACGAGGCCTTTCTCCTATACCAGGAAGATTTCAATTGTCTCGAGGCCAAGACTCGGGAGCTTGCTAAGAAGAAGGATGCTTACAAGCTTCTTAGTGAGAAATCCCAGACTGAGCTAAAAGCGTCTCGGAAGGAGCATGCTGACCTGGTCGAGCAGGCAAGAAGAGTTCTTAAAGTTAGTAATGATGAGTCAAACTCAATAGTTAACGATCTGAACCCGCAGGTTCAAAAGAAACTTGACTAGATCGAGCAGCTCCGAGGGGAGGTGGATACGGTCAAAGCCGAGGCCGAAGAATGGAAAAATAACATGGATCTCCTGGCTTCGGAGAAAGAGACCGTCCGGGCATAGTTGGCTTCGGCTGAGGTTCAGCTTTGGTCTGCAAAGGAGAAAAACTTGGAGCAGGCCCAAATGAACAAGGGGCTCCAGTCTCAGCTGAACTCGGTTATTTATGGTCAAAAGGAATCTGGTCAAGGAGCGTGAGGTGGCCAAGTCAGAGGTTGCCGTGGTTAGGACTGAGGCCGATGATAAAGTGGCCCAGTACAAGGCCGATACCGAGGCGATTCAGGAACAAGCGAGGAACATGGTGAAGCATGCGAGGTGGCAATCTCGAATGGAGGCCCTCGAGGGAGTCCATGCTCAGAATTTTGACATATTGGCTGAAATCGAGAGTGCCAAGATATAGGAAGCCAAGGCCAACAAGCTGGCTTATCCTGGGGAATATGAAGCACCGGGTGAGTCCGATGGTGGCAAATACCCCATAGGTGATGATGTGGCCCCCAATGAAGATTAGGCCATCTTTTTGTACCATCATTTTGTTGAGGCCGTTCGGCCTTTGTAAAAAATTGTATCGGGGCTATTCAGCCCTTGTAAAGAAATTTTGATATATATATATATATATAAGGCTTTTCCCTTTCATCGCTTTTGAATTTTTCCTTTGCTTTTTTATTTGTATTCGCAAAGGTCGAAATGCCCTAGCATGAAATAATTAGGTTATGTTCGAAGGTTAAAACAAACCTCGCCTTTAACATTACTTTGTGCTAAGGCATTGTAGGGATTCGGTGTTACCGAAAACTTTTCCCCAAAATAATTTAGGTTTATAGCTTGCCGAGGGTGGCCTTTAGAATCGGTTATAAGAATTGTTTGAAGGCCTTATTTTTGTTACGAGTCTCGGACGTCTCCAAGTCTTATTAATATGGCCGTAGCCTTTTTAGTTCGGGCAATTCCAAATAAGCTTTTGTGCCCTTGGGTTTTGGTAACCCGAAAATGGCCTTAGCCTTTTACTTTGGGCAATGCCAAATAAGCTATGTGCCCTCGAGTTTTGCTAACCCGGAATGACCTTAGCCTTTAATTTTGGGCACTGCCAAATAAGCTTTGTTCCCTCGGGTGTTTCTAATCCGGAATGGCCTTAGCCTTTAAATTTGGGCACTGCCAAATAAACTTTGTGCCCTCGGGGTTTGATAGCTTGGACCGCCCGAGGTTATCTTCGCTAAGCAGTCCCCGAGTGAGAGTGAATGATAGAACTCTAATTAGGGACGGCCCTTGGGCTCGACACCTTTAAGGTATCGGGTGTAGGAAATTCTTTGAAAAATGCAAGAAACATTTTAAAGGACAAGATATTTATATGCAAGGAAGAGTCTTTTTTTATTCTTGTGCATAATAGTTGTACATGTAAACATGTTGCGTGCCAGGGCTCAGCCTGTCTGTGTAGGCACAGTTTGTTTAACCGTTTGGCGCTTACAATAGGTCCTATTGATCAAGACCCTTCAATCACGAAGTTTCCCTCCTTGGTAGAGTCGATATCCGAGGGTATTGCCCTTAAGTGTTCGGGGTGACCGAAGAAAGGCCTCGAATGCTTTCGTGGTCATTGTCACCGGTTCATAGCAGGCCTTTTATTCTAAGTTAGCATGATTTACTTGTTGCCTCGTTAAAAACCTTATAGAAAATCCATTTGGGACAAAGCCAATTCAAGGCAAAAAGAGTGCAACACGTGCTTTCAGACCTAGGATCTCGTATCATCCCTTGTTGGTCACTTGCAAGTGTTAATTTGAAAAACTAAAAGAAAGAATCAGTGTCGTACCTTAGCAGTAATATCACTTTAAGTGAGTTATATTCCAGTTATTTGGTAATTGCTCGCCGTTCATCGTTCTGAGCTTGTAGGATCCTTTTACGGTGATCTCGATAATTTGGTATGGTCCTTCCCAGTTCGGCCCCAATTTCCCTTCGTTCAGGTTTCAGGAGCTTAGTGTGACCTTTCTTAGTATCAAGTCCCCGGTATTGAAATGCCGAAGGTTGGCCCTTCGATTGTAATACCTTTCGATCCGCTGTTTTTGGGTGGCCATTCGGACAAGGGCGACTTCGCGCCTTTCATCTAATAGCTCCAGGATCGTACTCATAGCCCCATCATTTGATTCTTTTGTTGCATATCAGAATGTGATTCTCGGTTCTCCAACCTCAACCGGTATTAGAGCTTGGTGCCATAAACCAAACAAAATGGGATGGCTTCGGTACTGGACTTCGAGGTTGTATAGTATGCCCATAGGACCTCGGGAAATATCTCCTTCCATCTCCCTTTAGCGTCGATCAACCTATTTTTGAGGTTTTGGATCATGGTTTTATTGGTGGATTCTGCTTGTCCGTTACCACTAGGGTGGTAGGGAATGGATAAGATCCTTTTGAACTTATGATTTTCGAGAAACTTGCTTACTTTGCTACCAATAAATTGCTTCCCGTTGTCGCACACGATCTCGGCCGGTATTCCGAACCGACATATGATGTGGTCCCAGATAAAATCGATGACTTCTTTTTCCCTGACCTTCTCATATGCCTGTGCTTCAATCCATCTAGAAAAATAGTCAGTCATAAATAAAATAAATTGAGCCTTATCGTGTGCCCATGAGAAAAGGCCGACAATGTCCATCCCTCATTTCTTTAAAGGCCATGGTGACAAGACCGAATGTAGCAGTTCTCCGGCTCGATGAATCATCGGAGCATGTCTTTGATATTCATCACATTTTCCTACGAACTCCTTTGTGTCTTTTTCCATGTCGATCTTGTAGTAACCGGCTCTGATTATTTTTTGAACCAGTGATTCGACACCTGAATGATTTCTACAGGCACCTTCCTGGATTTCCCTCAAAACGTACTTAGTATCCCCCGAACCTAGACATATCACAAGTGGGCCATCGAATGTTTTTCTGAACAGGGTTCCGTCTTCGGCCAAGCTAAATCGGGATGCCTTCGTACGCAGGGCTCTCGATTCTTTTGGGTTCGAGGGGAGTTTTTCGGTTCTGAGATATTCCACGTACTTATTCCTCCAGTCCCAGGTTATGCTCGTTGAGTTGATCTCGGCATGTCCTTCTTCCACTACTGATCTCATAAGTTGTACGACTTCTCCCGAATTGATCTCGTTGTCTTCGATCGATGATCCCAAGTTAGCGAGGGCATCAACCTCACTGTTTTGATCCCAAGGTACATGTTGTAAAGCACATTCTTTGAACTGATGTAATGTCAACTATAACTTGCCCAAGTATACCTGCATTCGTTCTTCCCTCACCTCGAACGTCCCATTAACTTGGTTTACCACAAGGAGGGAGTCACACTTGGCTTTGATTACCTCTGCCCCCAAGATTTTGGCTAATTCAAGGCCTGTAATTATGTCCTCATATTCACCCCTCGTTGTTAGTCAATTTCACAGTCTTAATAGATTGCCTAATTATTTTACATGTTGGCGGTTTTAGTACGATGCCAATCTCGCACCCTTTTGCGTTTGAGGCGCCGTCCGTAAAGAGAGTCCAAATTCCTGAGGAAGTCCCCGATTTAATCAATAACTCTTTTTCGACCTCGGGTATTAGGGTCGGCGTAAAGCCGGCCACAAAGTCTGCCAAAATCTAAGACTTAATGGCGGACTGAGTCGGTACTCTATATCGTATCCACTTACTGCTACGGCCCATTTGGCCAATCGGCCAGAAAGTTTGGGCTTATGCATAACGTTTCTCAAAGGGTAAGTAGTTACGACACATATGGGGTGACATTGGAAGTATGATTTTAGCTTCCCAGAGGCGCTTAGCAAAGCGAGCACTAGTTTTTCTAGGTGAGGGTACATAGTTTCGGCCTCACCTAAGGTCCTACTAACATAATAAATTAGAAATTGCGTATCTTGCTCTTCCCGAACTAGGACACCACTTACCGCTATTTCCGAGACAGCCAGGTACAAGTATAGTCATTCATCTGTCTTTGGTATGTGAAGCAGCGGGGGGCTCGATAAGTATCTCTTGAGTTCTTCCAAAGCTCGTTGGCATTCCGGGGTCCATGAGAAATTATTGGTTTTCTTTAACAAATCGAACAAATGGTGGCCCTTGTCGGACGACCTCAAAATATATCACCCCCAAGGTGGCTATTCGCCCGGTTAACCTTTGCACAACCTTCATGTTGTCCACGACCGTGATATCTTCGATGGATTTGATTTTATCGGGATTGATCTTGATTCCTCGATTGGATACCATGAATCCAAGAAACTTACCTGACCCAACTCCAAACACACATTTTTCTGGGTTCAGCTTCATATTGTACTGTTTTAGTATGCTGATGATTTCCTGCAAATGTTTTAAATGGTCCTCTACTCGCAGAGACTTAACTAACATGTCATCTATGTAAACTTCCATTGATTTTCCTATTCGTTCTTCGAACATCCGATTTACTAGGCGTTGGTATGTGGCACAAACATTTTTAAAATCTAAACGGCATTGCATTGTAACGATATGTGACGTATTTAGTGATGAAGGAGGTTTTTTCCTGATCACTTGGGTCCATCCGTATTTGGTTGTACCCGGAATAGGTGTCGAGATAACTGAGGATCTCGTGCCCGGCCGTGGCATCGATCATACAGTCGATATTGGGCAAAGGAAAAGCGTCTTTGGGGCATGCTTTATTCAAATCTTTGTAATCTACACACATCCTTAGTTTATTCCCTTTTTAGGGACTGACACTACGTTTGCTAATCAATACGGATATTTAACCTCCCTAATGGACCCTATTTTAAGGAGTTTAGATAACTCGTACTTGATGAAAGCATGTTTGACCTCGGACTGGGCCTCCTCTTTTGCTTGATCGGATTGATTTTCGGGTCCAGGCTTTGCTTGTGAGTGGTTATCTCTGGTGGTATCCCTGTCATATCAAGATGGGACCAAGCGAAACAATCTGTGTTAGCTACAAGAAATTGAATAAGTTTTTTTCTGAGCTCGGGAGTTAACCACGTGTCCAGGTACACCTTCTGATCGGGTAGATGGTCGGACAATATAACCTGTTCCAGCTCTTTGACCGTCAATTTGGTTGCGTTGGAGTCATCGGGGATTATACAAGACCAGGGAACCCCGTATTCATCGTCTTCATAAGTTCCCTGCTTGCCCGTTGGGCCGTGGCCGGTGTCGGTGACTGCTATTTGGCCTCTTGGTTTGCGCCCGAATTCGATTCCTTCAATGTTGCTAGTATTGAAATTGGAATCACTTCTTCGACTGCAAACATCTCTTTTGCGGCATGTTGTTTCCCGTAGATTGTCTTAATCCGCCCCTGAGTTGGGAATTTTAACACTTGGTGAAGAGTCGAGGGAACTGCCCTCATGTTGTGGATCCATGGCCTTCCGATAAGGGCGTTGTACATCATGTCTCCTTCGATCACGTAAAATTTGGCTTCTTGTATGGTTCCGGTGGTATTAACCGGTAACGTTATCTCCCCCTTAGTGGTTTCACATGCCATGTTGAACCCGTTTAGAACTCGGACTACATGCACGATTTTGTCTTACTGACCGAGCTGCTCCACGACCTCAACCTAATGATATTAGCCGAGCTACCTTGATCAATCAACACACATTTAATTCGAATTTTATTTACGAGTACAGATATTGCCAGTGCATCATTGTAAGGCTGTATGATACCTTCCATATCCTCGTTGCTGAAATATAAAATTCCTTCTGGCATGTAGTCTCGAGTTCGTTTCTTCCCAGTGATGGATACTTTGGTGCGTTTCAACATCGGCCCCTGTGGGATGTCGATTCCACCCATGATCATTTTTATGACGTATTGAGGTTCGGTATCCTTTTGTTCTGTCTGTTTGTTAGATTCCCTGTTCCTAAAATAGTTCTTGGCTCGGTCGCTCAAGAATTCTTGAAGGTGACCATTGTTGAATAAACGAGCTACTTCTTCTCTCAGTTGTCGACAGTCTTCCGTTTTATGACCGTGAGTGCCATGATATTTGCACATCTAGTTAGGGTCCCTTTGAGCTGGATCAGATTGTAGAGGTCGAGGCCATTTGGTATCATTGATGCGCCCGATAGCTGATATGATGGCGGCAACATCGATATTAAAGTTGTATTCTGATAGCCTCGGCGCTTCTTTAGGGTCGATGGGCCTGTCGAAGCTATTTTTGGTCATAAGCCCCCGATTGCTTTGACCTTGGTCATTTCTCCTTTCGTTTGTTATGGGGTTCCGTCCGGAGCCACTGCTCCTCCGATCTCCATTATATGGAAGATATCGATCCCTGTTTGATCTTAGTTCACAATCAATGTCTCTCTTGACTATGTCGAGGATTCTAACTAGATAAACAGACTCCGAAGGGGTCCCAAGTTGGTCATCTTCGACTCTGATTTTCGATTGATACCGGTTATGTATATTGACCCAGGTAACGACAGGGTATTCTATCAGATTCTGCTTCAGTTATTGTAAAGCCACCAAGCTCCGAATATTGAGTCCCTCACTGAAAGCTTGAACAACCTAATCATTGCCGACTGGCGGCAAATCCATTCGTTCGATTTGAAAACGGGACACGAATTCCCTGAGCATCTCGTTACCCTTCTGTTTAGCTTTGAAAAGGTCTGATTTCCTGGTTTCGACCTTGATGGCACCATCATGTGCTTTTACGAAGGAGTCTGCAAGCATAGCAAATGAGTCAATAGAATTAAGAGGTAAATTGTGATTCCATATCATAGCTCCATTTGACAGGGTCTCCCCAAATGATTTTAGTAGAACAGACTCGATCTCGTCGTCTTCCAAGTCATTCCTTTTGATGGCACATGTGCAAGAGGTTACATGCTCATTTGGATCGGTCGTTCCGTTATACTTAGGTATTTCGGGCATATGAAATTTCTTAGGGATTGGCTTTGGAGCCGCGCTCGGAGGAAAAGGTTTCTGCACGAACTTCCTGGAATCCAGTCCTTTCAGTATCGGAGGTGCTCCTGGGATTTGATCTACCTTGGAATTGTAGGTTTCCACCTTTTTGTTGTTCGCATCGATTTTCGTTTTCCCTGATTCTATCCATTTTGTTAGCTCCTAGAACATCTTTATAATCTCGGGGTTAGTACCTGATTCTTGTTCATTTGACCTTACTACGACCGGTTCATTTCTGCAGGTGACTTCATAGGGCAGATCGGATTCAGCCCTGCTCGGCGCCTGGCTTTGGCTCTGCAACTGAGCTATCGCCACATGTGGAGCTTGCAGCATTTCGAAGATCATCCATAGGCTGATTCCGCCTTCTTCATTATTTTGTGTGTTTCGAACTGCCGATCGGGCCCCACCACAGATGCTATTTTCGGGGTCGGTAGGAAAGTTTGCGTCGACAACCACATGTGAATTAACATCAATTGGATCTGCGATCGGAATCCCAACGGGGCAGCGGGTGGCCTTATGTTACCGGGCGCTATGTTGTTATTCTTACCCTGATGACGGGACTCGTTATCGATATGTAGGGGTGCTAATTGAGAGTTTGACATTTTTAGCCTGAAATCAAAGACACTTCAAAGAGCAAGCGTAAAGTAGTGTGTGTTATAGAGATTTATATCAAATAACAACTATTATCTTTAGCCCCACGGTGGGCGCCAAACTGTTTACCCTTAAAATCGGATAACAATTAAATTTATTAGTGGTTTAAAGGATATGCGGATTAACTTAATACAAATCGATAAATTAGATTGCATTTGGAATAAATAACGATATATTAACCGTAAACCACATGAATTGGATGATTTCGGCTTAGGAACGCAAGCCACCCTTGAATTGAATGCACTTTATTTGACACCAAAATATCAAATAGTAAGAACTTAGAGAATGTATTACTTATCATTATATGTTATCATGACCCTTATGATTTATCAAGTCCCCTTTATATATTAGGGGAGATCTACCTTTTAAGGTATTATTTTATTGTTCTATAAAAGGCAAAAGTCCTTGATTTGCCAACCGTTGGTTCCCTTTTTGAGCCGTTCCGTGATTTCTGCCACAATGATTGGTTAATGGCGAGAATTACGGACCCTTGTCGGATGAGTTGGCAAAAGGTTTTTCGAGACCGCTAGAAACAGGACCGGGTATGCCTTCGGTTAACTTGAGGTCAAATCTGTTGGTCTCGATGGCTAATTTCGACAATGCTTTGGGTTCGATCTCAATCACCATATTTCGATCTTGGCTGATTACATCGAATGTTAGATCGATTTTTAAGCTCGACCTTACCCGATCACAAATATTTTGACCCCGACCTAAACAGAGAGTCTTGGAAGCGAGATCGAATATCGAGCTCGGTTTTACCCGTATACACATACAAAGTTAAAATAAAAGAAGCGGATACGTGATAGACCATTAAGCTTTTAAAATTATCTTGTTTTTATGCTTAGCTAGGTCATCTTTTATTTTTTTTAACCAAAAGGATCGATATTTGTCATTTTCAAGAGCTTATATTTTTAAAATTTTATTTTATAACTGAAATATATTATTTAATATTGTTTATTAAATTTTTAAAAAATTATAATCATACATAAAAAATATCCTAAAACTAGTTGATAAAAACATGTCAAGTGCTGAATTCATGTGGAGACTGATTTGGCTTTCTTTTTAATTCACTTCTCATGGACTGCTAAAATGTGTAATGAAATAATTATTGCTAGTTTTGTCATTATTAAAACCTTGTTCAGTTGTCTGATCTGATTATTAGAAGAGTCCGGAACCAAAATGTGGTTCTTTTGGACTCAAAGAACCAAAATGTGAAAACAAATATGGGTACCAAAATATATATAACACCCAAGCTTAAGGCGCTATACCTTAACGGCCGTTTGCCCAGTTAAGTATAGCGCCCTAATATAAGGCGCTATATATATAAAGCCCTAACGTACAACACTATATATATTATGTGGGCCCATCAATAATTCTTCTGGGCTTAACTGGCATAACAATAATTCAACTGGGTATAGCGTTTAAGGCGCTATACCTCAAATAATTGTATCCCCCAGACTAGTTTTTTCCTTATTTAAAGAGGTTAAGTATTTTGTAAAAATCCTGTAAAAATCCATTCATAAATATTTTCAAGTCTCTTGAAATATTTCTTCATTAAGGTATTTTGCATTTTGTCATAATGTCTGAAGAGCGAAGAATTAGAGGTTCATTATATTGGGGGGGGGGGGGGGGG